>CAUYRH010141177.1:0-29925 GCA_963574655.1 Perodicticus potto
TCCCACCCACAGTCTGCAGAGCATGTCCCCAACTCTAAGCCACAGATTACAGCTGGGATGTCATTAAAAGCACCCAGTGGTAGGGAGTAAAGGAGTGTGACCACAAAGGGAAGGGCAGCTCCCTGATGATGTGTTCTCATCTGCTCCTCTCTGGGCCCATAGGCGGCTGAGGTGCAGGTAAGAAACACTGGATTCACCAAACCTTCTGTGGGGGACTCCTCCCTGCTTGATCACAAGGGACATAAGATTTTGTATTAAACTGATAGCTGTGTGCTCAGCTTTCTGTATACAATTCACAGCAAAGTGAAGTCAACTGAGTATGCCATCTGTGGTGACCAAAGAGAACTAATTAACTGAAAAATAAAGTTAATATGAATAATGATAATTAGTGACAATACTGTTCATGTTTTGATAAAGCACTTGAACTGTCCAAAACACATAAGCTGATGTCACTTGGTTCTCTGAGCAATGCTGATGACTAATTGGCATTGCTTATTATCTATCTCATGCGTTTGCACTGAACTCCCATTCTGTCAGATGATTTCCTAGGCATTGTGTGAGAATGTGTGTCTGTCCTATTCAGCTGACTCTAAGCCCAGCAGCTCCTCTACCATGCTCTGCTGCAGAAGAGGTTAAAGAAGCCTGATTAACGATTGTTTGACTCTGATAACTAAAACATGAATACATCACTTACTGCTCAAGGGTTAGCTCCTGGGATATTACACCTCACACCCCCCACCTTCTGCCAAACTGATACATATTATCAAAAAATATGGCCCCAGGGAAGCATTGCTTCATATTATTGCTGATTGATCCATACAGCCTTATTTTTCTAGACTTTGGGCTTCTGGGCAAGGACCAGCCTACAAGTCTTCTAACACTTTCATGTGTATAGCAGAATATTGTGTGCCCATCTTTTGTTTATATCTTGGCTAACATTTTCTGAGCCTGGCTTTGCAACCATATTAGTGTTCTCTACAGAAAAAACACCAAGAGGGTATAGAGACATATAGAAGGAGATTCATTATGAGAAATTGATTCATACCATTATGAAGGCTGAGAAGTCCCATAATTTGCCATCTGCAAGCTGGAGGTCCAGCAAAGCTGGTGGCATAGTTCCATTCTAAGAATAAAAGCCTGGGAATTGCAGGAGTCCCTGGTGTGGGGTCCAGTTCAAGTTCAGATGTCTGAGAACCAGGAAGACTGATGCCTGAGGGCAAGAGAAGATGGATGCCCCAGCTCAAGAAGAGAGGGCAAATGCACACTTCCTTTGCTGTTGTGTTTTATTCAGTCCTTCAAGGAATTAGATGATGTCTGCCAACATTGTTGAGAGCAATTTAATTTACTGGGTCTAGTGATTTAAATTCCAATGTCTGGCCAGATGTGGCGGCTCACACCTGTAATCCTAGCACTCTGGGAGGCTGAGGTGAGTGAATTGCTTAAGTTCAGGACTTTGAGACCAGCCTGAACAAGAGCACAGCCCCATCTCTACTAAAAATAGAAAACTAGCTGGGCATCACATCATAGCAGGTGCCTATAGTCCTAGCTACTCAGGAGTCTGAGGCAAGAGGATTGCTCAAGCCCAAGAGTTTGAGGTTCCAGTCAGCTATGAAGCCATAGCACTCTAGCCAGGGCAATAGAGTGAGACTATGTCTCAAAAAAAGAAAAGAAAATTTCTTCCAGAAACATTCTTATATATAGACACAACCAGAAATAATGTTTCACCAGATGTCTGGACATTTATTAGCTCATTCAAGTTGACACATAAAATTAACCATCACAAGTCCAACCTTTGTCAACTTGGCACCTGTATGCATCACCTACAATCATACTTAGTTTCCAAAGAAAGACAATGACAAAGTCATACTGCCACCTAACATGGTACAACGATTTTACATATAACCAAAAATATGTGACTTAATCCTCCAGAAGAATAGGTAGTCCTTGAATTATGTTTACTCTTTTCCTGAAGTCCCTGTAACTTAAAGACGATGATGGAATATCATTAATACTGAATGAACATTTCTGAAGGGTCTGGCCCATCAGTAGCCCTTCCCAGATTGGGTTGTTGTACTTTGCCATTGACCTTTGTCACAAAACATGGTAATACTAAGGAATGCCCTAAGGGCTCTTCTATATTGCAGACGTTCTCTTCCCTACCTCTACAGTACTGTAGTAGTCCAATTTCCCCTTGGTGATCTGGATCAATGCCCCAGCCCACACCATAAGTCCCTTCTTTTGCCTTTTGATTCAGAGAAAAAGGAGCTCAAAGTGACAGGCTAACAGTATTAACTTCCAGTTTAATGGAATAATTGTGCCTCCTGGTAGAAGCATAGCTTCCTCTAGAAGTAAGGTCTCTAGGCCAGTAGAGCAAACAGGAAGTAAAGTTATAGGAACAGGAAGTAAAGACTGTGCTAGTAGCTGAACCGGGTAATGGCGAGTGGCCTCATCACGGTGCACAGCATGGTGCTGTGTGCAATAGTGGCTGTGCAAGCAACTCTTTAGGTAAACTGGCTAGAAAATACAGATTTTGGGCAGTGCCTGTGGCTCAAAGGAGTAGGGCGCTGGCCCCATATACCAAAGGTGGCAGGTTCAAACCTGGCCCTGGCCAAAAACTTCAAAAAAAAAAAAAAAGAAAATACAGATTTCCAGGACACATTTCATATACTATGAATAAGCCTCTTTGGAGATAAGGGCCTAGAATCTGTATTGTTTTTAAATATCCCAGATGATTTTTGAGGCAATGGACCATGACTAAGGAATCACAGATACCAATATAAACATTTTCCATCTCTCACTTTTTACCATAAAATTCCTGACTTGTGTTCCATTTGCAGTTAACAATTAACGTAACCAGTTTTTCCATCTTGTAGAAAGGTAAGGTGGTGTTGATCAGAATCACAATCTTTTGCATGTGTGTACAGATTTATATTCATTGAGTTTATCCTTTTCCCCAGTGTTGGGACCAGATGACAAGGCTTTGGCACGTTGATCTAATTAACTTCTCTCAGTCCTTTTGGACTCTGCCCCAGTTGTACAAACACAGCTTTTGTGAGCAGGAACAAACACAAGTTAGTTACACTGAAATTTTTTGTAGTGTTATCTGCTCAGAAATTGTGCCAGCCTCTTAGCATCTTAATTAACCTGCTTTAGTTCTCTGGGAATATTCCTCACGAGAAAATGTGAAGAAGCAGAAATTGCACAGGCGGTCTTCTCAATTATTGGTTTTATTTGGCATCACTAGTGAGTGGTACTGAACAAAAGCCAATGTCAGTTCCTCCACAAAGCCTGGTTTGGTCACTTGAGTTCCTCAAATCCACTTGCCTTTGTATTCTTTAAAATAGATTCTCAGTACTACCCATTATGGCCCCATTAACACATGACTTCATAGCATTCTGATCAGGGCATATGTTTGAAACACGTTCCTTTCACTAGAATGTGAGCCTGTAGACTGATTACAAAGAATTAGCCTACAAGTCATTGAAATCCTCTCAGTACATAGCATACTGTTGTGTGGATGGTCAGTCAAAGGCTTTATCAAATGAGCAAACATCCATTATTTCACTGCTTAGACTGACTATTGCTCATTTATGCTCATATTTCACTAAGGATGAATGCTTCTTTACAAATAACTTACATTAATCAGAAGGTTTTATTTGAAATATATTCTATCTTAAGTTTAGTCATCAGGGATTTCTGTTGGGTTATAATTGCTGAAAGATTTTGCTACCTCTATTCAAGATAGTGAGGTGTGAATATTACACATTTCATAGCCCTCAGTCTATATCTAAATATAATCCTAGCTTCTACTTTCTTACCTGAAAAAAATTGCTATACTAACCTACATCTGTTTAATATGTTAAACTTAACTAACATCAAGCTTACCTGTTTAGAGCAGTGATTCTCCAAGGGTAATATCTGAACCAGACACACCAGCATTCAGGAATGCATTAGATTGCAAATTTTCTAGCACCAGCGGCCATATTCTGGGGGTGTAGCACAGCAATGTGCCTTCACAAGCCTTCCAGTGGAGTCTGATATACCCACAATTTTAAAACCACTGCCCTTGATAGTAAAACATTAAGTCCATATCAATACTGCACACTACATTAAACATTTTGAGGTCAATTCCATTTTTAAATGATCAAATTGGTTGATGCCAAGTGGTAATTTCTACTTGGCCTGATCATTTACTGTCTAATCAATCTGGTCATCAATGCTACAAAATTGAATTGATCATTTAATTCCTAAGAATGGATCAGACCACTAATCTGCCAAGACCCTAATATGGTTAAACAGAACCTTCATTCATAAATCATCCACATCCTGAAACAAGGAATTAAACTGGGAGTGAATTCTTCACTCTGATATCATACCTGTGATGCATTTTAAAGGATAATTCCAGTTGGATAGTGTATCCTCTGAATAAAGTTTAATTCGTTAATACTTACAAATACTATCTTGTTTAAAGATCCTAGTGTTTTCAGAATTTGGGGCCATAATTATCCCATTCAGTCTATTTTTTTTTTTGAGACAGAGCCTCAAGCTATAGCCCCAGGTAGAGTGCCATGGCATCACACCTCACAGCAACCTCCAACTCCTGGGCTTAAGCGATTCTCTTGCCTCAGCCTCCCAGTCTCCCAAGTAGCTGGAACTACAGGCCTCTCATTCACTCTAAACTCACACCTCTTCTCATTTGTTCTTCTAAGAGATGCAAAATAAGATGCTACAAGAACATGGCTGACATCTTACCAAACATTCCAGAAATTGTGTATGCCTGAAACAATTCTTCCCTCAACTCTTCCACTTGGCTCCCTTGGAAGCCTGCTGCCCTTTTATTCTTGATTTTTAATTTCGGGCTCTAAGAGATCTAATTTAAAAGAACTCCTTCACTGCCTAAAACACATTTGCTGAAAGAACCCATCAGTGAGTGAATTTTTATATTTCAGGAGTAATTTACTTTCTTAAAAATATCCACTTATTATAATCCAAGAGTAGTGCATAAGATTAATAAAGTTAGCTCATAGTACTTAGGCATCTTAGCTTTTCTTCTGAATGTGACTGATTCTGACTTACGTTTTGAAATCTAGACCAAAAGGTCATTCTGACATCACTGGAGCCACATAAGCTTCTGGTAAAGGTGTCTCTTGTATGTTTAAGTTCTAGTACTTTGGTTAAAACACACATGAATTTATTCTTTTAACAAATCTTTTTTTTTTTTTTTTAGAGACAGAGTCTCACTTTATTGCCCTCAGTAGATTGCCGTGGCATCACACAGCTCACAGCAACCCCCAACTCTCGGGCTTAGGTGATTCTTTTGTCTCATCCTCCCAAGTAGCAGGGACTGCAGGTGCCCACCACAACGCCCAACTATTTTTCTGTTTTGCAGTTCGGCCAAGGCTGTGTTTGAACCAGCCACATTCAGTATATGGGGCTGGTGCCCTACTTGATGAGCCACAGGCGCCACCCTCTTTTAACAAATCTTTATTGAGTTTCTACACTGAACCTGACACTGTTCTAGGTGGTAAGCTACAACAGCAGTCAAGATAGAAAGAATACCTCGCATGTATAGCTTATATTATTTTTAGTAACACCTTTATCATTCCAAGTTTCAGGCAGCCTGAGACTGCTGACATATTTTAGTGATTAATGGTGAAATAATCATTGTGCAATTGTAGTCATTCCTCTTTAAATAATAAAAAAAAAAATGATTATATCTCAGTCCTCTTTGAAACCAGTCATTACATATAGGTAGATTCAAGCAGGCTGCCATTCTTCAACTGGATGTCAATGTAGTTAACTAGGATATTAAGGCCCATGAAAACTTAGGTATCAAAACTTAGGCTAAGCTTCCTAAACTGGAAGATAATCACAAGGGATTAATACAAATAAGTCCAATATGATCTAAATGTTTAGCTATTTTAGTTAATTAATGATCCATCACAACCCCAGGAGATGTATACTGTAATAATCCCGTTTTACAGCTGGATAAACTGAGGCCCAGAGACATGGACTAACTTGCCAAAATCTCAGAACTCGGTAGGGGAAAAGCTAAGCTTCTAACCAGGCAATTTGGCTCTAAGTCAGTGCTCTTAACTGCCAAACAAGCTACTCTTCATTTTCTTAAGGAATTGATAATAAAATATGAATTCAAACACAATGCTCAAACATAAAAAGGTTTAATTAACATATCTGCAAGTAAACTAGCCAGAGCCTTCTTCACTCAAGTAATAGTGTAGCACCTGACTATTCACTGGCCCAGGAAACTGTCCAGCTCTAACTTTGATGTTACCATCACCACTGAAATGGGGCGTTCTCTTCAAATACTTTATCCTCTAATGAGGTCCCCCAACCTTGAATCTTTGTCTTTCTGATGAAACAACTATCAGACCTTTGGGCCTACTGTTTCTGTTTAAATCTTTCTATTTTCCTATTTTGGAGGCTTTAAACTAAATCTTCTGCATGCTTTAGTTTCTGATGTGACACCTCTCACCTCTTATATTACCTGTCCTAGACTGAGCCGCTTTCTCTCATTCCACTACTTTTTCCATTTACATTCAATGTGGCAGGAACTATCTCTTTACTTAGGTAATCTCATTCTTTCAGAATAAAAAGGCTTTCTCATTGGGAGCGCTATTAATAAGATCAGTCTCCTAAGAAACAAATTCTCCACCTCTATTGTCTCTGGTTTCTCAAAATAGAAAAAGTGTGTTTCCTCACAACAGATGACCCCAAATCCCTACCCAATGAGAAACAGATAGCACAGTCCCCTCAACCTTTCTAATTCATTAATATACATGAATTCAATATAATGCAATATCTTATTACATATTATATGCAATTGTACAGCATTACCATGGGAACTATCTTCTAGGGAGATCTTCATGGCTCGTTCTTTCATTTTCATCAGCTGAAATGTCTTATATTCATAGACGCTTCCTGGTGCAAAATAAGAAACACTATCCTTTCTAGTCATGATCTAGACCCCTCACCCTCCTATATTTTTTTGTGGACTCTATCACCATTTGAATTTTTTAATCATATCTCTTCTGCTTTGGGGGGACAAGGAATTTCTCTATTTCATTGAATGCTTCATCCCCAGTGTCTAGGAAAATGCTTATAACAAAGTCCTTGGTCATAGATATTTATTTAAAATGAAATAAGAAACTTGCATCCTTTTTGTCAAGATGAAAAGCTTAACAAAAGCAAGCTTTAAAACCCATTTACTGAATGCTTCCTAAATTTCTAGCATTTCATTTGCTGAAGATATAAAGATAAAAATTAAAATTTCCTTAATAAGTCAATTTCTGTTCACTTATGAAATTACTCCCTTGAGTAACATATAAGCATTACAGGAGTTTAGAAATAAGACTAAAATTGGTCAAGAAAGCTTTCTTACAATATGGCAAGATTGAAACTAGACTTGGACCTGGAAGATAGATAAATTTTATGTGGGTTGAGATGGAGGTGGGAATGAATGCCCACTTCACGGTCAACATCATGGCTCTTACCTACACCCTAACTCACACTTGCACACACTTTCTATGTAGCGGTGAGATGAACTTTCTGATTTAGAATCACTGGCTAAAAGAGGGGACTATGTCTCTAAGGTCTACGCGAGGTATACTTTGAAAGGTGACTTCAAACCAGTAATTGGTTCAGGTGCTGAATTTCCTGCTCCATATACTCCAACATTTAGAAACTTTCTGAGCCACAGGGCTCTGATTCCTTAAGATAGTACAGTGGTGGTAGTAGTAACCCCCACTTAGGAAACATGACTGAATAAAAAAGACACAATTGAAAAACCTTGGATCTTATTCCAATGTTTTAGGCACAAATGCACCCAATCCACAACTCATTACTAGTCTCTCTGCACCTGTTCATGTATCTACACACACACACACACAAAAATAATAATTTGAGTACATGTTCCCTAGCATATGATTTATAATGCACCTTTAAGAGTAGTTGAAGTAAGCCTTCTGCAAGAGACAGAGACAATGCAACTCTAAATTAGAATTCTAGATGCAAAACATAATACCACCTTACTCCCTGATTTGGTTAATCCCACCCTCCTTCCAGAACAAGTTTGACAATTCAGTACTCTGCAATACTTAAGAATTCAATGCCAAAGTGCATAGTATTGGCTTCTTTTTGAATTTTCTTCTTTGTAAAATGAGAATAACAACACCTGTACTACAATTAAGAGGAGAAAAGGAGATTTATATAGTATCATTCACCTTGGAATAGATTGTTAACCAAAGAAGTCACTACCTCAGCATCTTCCCTTTACAGAGAGAAGGTTGGGAGCCAAAAAGATCCAGTGATTTGCTCAACGATCCCTAAGCTAGAAGGTGACAAAGAAGGGATCATGACCTACGTTTTTAAATGTCTAAGAAAGAGGCTTTTGTTTTAACCACGTAAGAGTGCTCAATCAAATGTGCTTAAAGATAATTTGACAGAGTAATTTTACACAAATTCACAGCATAATTATAGCTCAGTTTCTCGTATAAACTAGATATTCTAGTGAAACCACAGAAAATGATTTTATTCTCAACCAGTGTAATCCACAGTGTATAAAGCAGAACGAAATCCTCATGGAGAATAGTATCATTCCCAAACAAAAACGGAGACTTCCGATTTCTGCCTTTGATACATAAACTTAGGAAAAGCATTACTACCACCATAAAACAAGATCTATTTAATCCACAAAATTATATATTTATTTGAACCCATCAAAGAGCTTAGGGCAGGGCAACCAATTAGCCTGCCTACTAGGAAATCCAGGTGCTGGCTTACCTGCAAAAGAGCTTAAGAGGAATATGTGGCCATGATGAAAGCAGATTTAAGAAATGTGGTTAAATTTTTAATGAACTGCTCAGTGTTGAATGCAGAACAGCGTGAGAGTATAGAAAGCCTGGTTTGGGGGGAATTGCAAACACAAAGTAAGTTCTTACTCACTTGCAGACTCTTTTCCACAGACCTGCAATGGGGGATCCTGAAAAAGATTAAAGACACGGTAAGAAACTAGAGGAAACCTTGGACAGCAGAATGATTCTTGGGAAGAACAGCCACAGCTGTGGGAAAAGCCCTGCTTGGGCCTTCCCCCTACCCAAAACAAAACAAAAGAGAAGAAAAGGCTTTAAACTGCAGTGGGAAGGGCATCAAATACTGTGACCTCAGACACAGCTGAATGCCTTTCTTGGATACAGGTAAGGAATAAAGGGAATAATGGGGAAAAGGCAAGAAATCATCTTGGGTTCAGATGGTGCTTCTCCTACCTGCTTAGGGAGAGGCAGGATCACTGAGAAAGAGCAGACGGAGACTGAGCCATGATAACCAAGAAGACTCTGGCCCCAACCACCAGGCCAGCAAGCACAAAGCAATCACCACCAGCAGTCTACTACAAGACTAACGTCAGCAGTATATGGAGATCATACATTTCTATGACGTCAAAAAGAACAGGGTAGCCCTAAAGCTACCTTAATCAGGAATATTGCCAAGAAAGCACCAGAAAACCAGCCCCCACTCTAAGTACAAAGTGAAGTTGAGAAAATTAAAGTCAGTGGTGCCCTGATGGAAAGCATAGCAACAAGGAAATCTAAATCCAGCCCAACGACTGACTAAATTTAGTTAACATTCCGTAATAGCAGCCTAGCAGAAGAGATGTACCCAATCTAGGGACACATATTTCTTACCCTAGCCTCTATGATTCTGCATTAAAAGGTAGCATTCAATAAAAAATATGACATACAAAATACAAACAGCCCATGATCAAGAACAAATACAAGTAAAAGAGCAAGATTCAGAGATGACACAGATGTTGGAACCAGACATAATTTTTTTAAACAATTATTAATATAATTAACTATTATTAATATGTTAGTAGAAAAGATGGGTGGCATGGAAAATTTTAGCATAGATGAAAACTATAATAAAAAGTAAATGAAAATTCAAGGTATAAAAACAACACACAATAACAAAGTTTAATAATGATTTCCACAGGCTTATCTCCAAACTCAACACAACAAAAAAAGAATCAGTGAAATTTATTTTTTATTTTTTATTTTTTTATATTTTTACCCCCCCCCCTTTTTTTAGAGACAGAGTCTCACTTTATTGCCCTTGGTAGAGTGCTCACAGCAACCTCCAACTCGTGAGCTTAGGCAATTCTCTTGCCTCAGCCTCCCAAGTATCTGGGACCACAGGCACTCACCACAGTGCCAAGCTATCTTTTGTTGCAGTTTGGCCCGGGCCGGATTTGAACCCACCACCCTGGGTATATGGGGCCAGCACCCTACTCACTGAGCCACAGGCCTTGTCCAAAATTTAAATTATAATTTCAATAGAAACTATATGAAAAGAAAGAGAAAACAGAGATTGGCAAGGAAGAAACAGAACATGGTATCTAAGTGCTGGGGAATAATATCAAACTTTCACATGTGTAATAAGAAGATGAAACACAATTAAAAGACACATTTTTCAGAATGAATAAATATGCACTATTTTGTGGTCTACAAGAAAACAACTTAAGATAAAAAATGTAGATTATAAATAAAAATACAGAAATATACCCCCCCATATTAATTCTAATTAAAACATACTCACAAAATAAATCCTACTCTCTACATTAACATCAAAGTAGATTTGTGAAACACACTCATGTTTGAAAGCCTAGAACAAATGTTTCTTCTTCTGTAAAATTTTCCCTAAACTCATTAATGAGATTGTTACCTCTCCCTCCACTATACTCACATAACACTTAATTTGAACCCTTATTATAGTGCTTTTGGCCCTTCTATGGTTAGGAGGGGACCTGTGACTAATTTTAACCAATGAATTGTGAGCTGAAATAATGTGTGTCCCTTCTGGCTCAATGTCCTTAATTGCCAAGCCAAGAGAAAAGCCCTTTCTTTCTTCCTGCCCAGCATGAACCAATACTTATAATGATGGCAGCTCTAACCACTTGAGTTTCAGAAAGAAGAAATGTGAGGGAGAAACTACAGTGATCCATAATGAATGGGTGACAGGAAAAAGAAACAAACTTTGTTGTTTAAACCGGGGTCAGCAAACTGTGACCTAGGGCCAAAAAGACCAGTTGCCTGTTTGGAGAAATAGAGTTTATTGGAGCACAGCCACGTCCTTTTACCACGTATTGTTTGCAGATGGTTCTGTGCTACACTGGCAAAGTTGTGTAGTTGTGCCAGAGGCTGTATGGCCATGAGCCAGAAAATATTTACGAACTAGGCATTTAAAGCAGGGATAGGACTAGAGTGGTGCCAGTAAAGTATTGTGGGTACAAAATTTAAGAAGGCACTCACTTTCAGGGTCAAGAGCATTAACCTTGCACATGGTAACTGGATTTGCCAATTCCAAAACAATACCTAAATTAAGAAATGAACAATGATTGAACTGCTTTATCAATGATTGAATCATGCTTAACATTGTATGAGTCATAGGAATAAGTCATCATATGGCAAAAATGTTCTAAAATATTTTAACTTCAATATATAATTCCCCAGGACTTACATCATGATGTTCACTGTCGCCTAAAGCACTGTCTAGATCCACAGAATGATGTCAATAATCAATATCAGGCTTCATGTACATTGTCTCTAAATTTACTTTAAAACTATATTAAAAAATAAATTGTTCCATATCAAAGTATTCCTTCTCCGTTGTGTATAACTGTGAAGATATTAATACTTGAGCCCTCTGGATCTACAGATTAGGACATGAAGAGAAGTTAGAAAATGGGACACTTCGCACTCCTGGGAAATGATGGTTCATTATGCTAGAATTTACTGTGTTCATGCTGTCTGAGAAGAAGGATTTGACAAATTAATTTATCTTTTCTCTTACCTAAGCACCTCCGCTCAAATCCTTCTTGCATGCTAAAACGAAACCTTTCCATGACACCAGCTACATCACAACTAATAAACCCTTAAATATTCCTTTATAGTCCCCTTTTGTTTTAAAGATATAATGCAAGAGGTGTGGAGAGACTTCTCCTCCAGGGCCTGAATGATAATAATCAGAAGACTAGATGTTTAAATGACAGATCCCACTGGATCCTGAATGACAGGGACAACCAAGTATCTTTAAAATTTTTACTTTACTTGTGTTTATAATTTGTGAAGCCTTCTTATGTGTAGGACCCATGGCAGTGTCCCCCTTGCCTGGATTTGAGGACATATTTGAAGAAGAAGTAGGTGTGAGCAAAGGCAGGTGGGGTTATCGGTAGGAAGGACAAGTCTTTCAGGGAGTAGCCCAAAGGAGCTGGACACCTAGCCAAGGACTTGAGATCAAACTGCCCACGTTGCTGCTCAATAGATCTTGTTCCAGAAAGTTCTGGGAATGGTCTTCTTATAGTCAGAAGGGCAGCTCTAACCCACCATACCAGATTCGGGTCCCTTGGGCTCATGAACCTTCTAGCTCATATGCAGTTATGTCCTTTGGGACTCCACAGTCAAAAGCCTTCCTTGACCTCTGCTTTCTACCATGGTCCTCTGTCTGCCCTGCCTTGTATTTCCCTGCCCTGGAAAAAGATGTACAGACATCAACTCCTCTATTTACTGAGTTTTTAGTTTCTGTTATTCAACAAGGACTCTGTGTCTTTCATGTGTAAAGCCAGGATGAAAACACTGAAAAGGAGGGATGGACAGGATACCATTCCTCTCTCCAGCAAGACTAAGAAGAAAGGCCTAACGGCCATTTCCAGAGCACCTGTCTTGCTGCTGTGTTATACTATTCGAGCTTCAGCCTATCACTTTTTACTTAAGGGGGATTAGGCTCACAGAGGTCAAGGTCACACAGCCAGGCACTATTGGACCTACAGCTTAAACTGAGATCAGACTATAAAGCTTATGTTTTACTTTATGTTTGTAGTTTAGCAAAAGATTTTGCAAAGGACGTGTGTGCAAATACATTAATAAAATCTATGTAAGTGCTGTAGAGTTCAGGTGGTGGAGGCTTGCTAGTAGAAGCAATTTTTCTTGACCTTCCAAATATCAATAATACCAGAAAGACAGAGAAAGACATTTCTACTTCATGCCAATAACGTGACCAATCTGAGAGCAGACACTGTATCTTAGCTCACTTTCCTGAGTGCTGAGCAAATAATAGATATTCAATGTGTGCTGCAGAAATTAAGTAAATGCCAAAAGCGCCATGGGAAAAAGTAAATGAACAGGAGGAAACACCAGAGACAGGAAGAGCCATGGGTTGTGACCTCTTGGGGATCGGTAAGCAGAGAAGGGACAATTTATAGGGAGAATTCCCCCATCTGGGCCCTCAGGGACAAATCACCCAGCTTAATGAGTCTATTTCCCCTCTCATTTTGTGGTTTCTGTGATTGAAAATCTACAAAAGGACTTTCCCCTCCTTGCTTTTAGATAGAAGCAATTTCCATCAGGGATATAGGAGAATTTATAAATAAGACCCCCCACATTGCAAAGGGGTTGCAGGGGGAGACATCCTGATGAGCTCCTGTTGATGAAGCCTCTTGCCAAAAAGGATGACTTGAGGAGTTATCCGCTGGGTTAATTATAGAAGAGCCAACAGCATGCTTCCACCAATTGTCTGGGCAAGTTTGAAGAGCAGTTGTCTGGAGGTGCAGGCAGGATTCCCACTGAGATCCACACTCCTGCGCCAGGCAGAAGGCAGGCTTTGATCTGAAATTCTAGACAACAAAACCTGCCTCCCTCTCCAACCACCTATTAGGTCTGCCCACTAGAAAAGCCTCAATGAGCCAGATTCAAACTTGCTTTTAAATCCCATGAGGGTGATTTCTCTACCCCTCTTTCCATTATTTTTGCCTTATATTTTAGTTAGAGAGACACGGTTCGTAACTCCCTACAATCTATCACATTTGGGGGGAAGGAGGAGTTCAAGTTCTAAATCCTCTTTTTTATATTCAGTTATGTGAAGCCAAACAGATTGCAATAATTATTTTTATTTATTTTTATTTTCGAGACAGAGTCTCACTATGTCACCCTCAGTAGAGCGCCGTGGCATCATAGCTCACAACAATCTCAAACTCTTGGGTTTAAGACATTCCCCTGCCTCCCAAGTAGCTGGGACTACAGGCACCTGCCACAATGCCCAGCTATTTTTTGGTTGCAGTTGTCTTTGTTGCTTGGCAGGCTCAGGCCGGGCTTGAACCCACCAGCTTCAGTGTATGTGGCTGGAGCCCTACTCACTGAGCTAAGGGCGCCAAGCCTGCAAAAATTATTAAATGAATAAATTGCAAGGTAGAGCTCAAGTCCTTTGGTGCTCTCAAGGATTATAATTTGGGTACCGATAGTACCTCATTATTTCAATGTGAACAATGTTGGATAGGAACCTCTACTAATCAATACCGTACTCAAACATGCAGACTAATTTTCCAAAAACAAAACTCAACGTCTTCCTCTTTCCTCTTCCCTTCATAACATCCCCACGTGTCTAGCCCTTGGTTATATGGGCTTGAATGTGTGTATATCCGATTATTCTCCAATCCATATTTCCCTAGATACCACCCAAGTTCAGGCATATCCAGATAAAGACACTACCCAGGTGTGGCACCCACAGTCTGAGTGGGTTTGAGACTCCATGGCACAGTAAAGAGAGGCAGAGTTCCAGCTGGGAAGGAAACAGCAAGTGTAAAGGCAGAGACTGATGGGAGAAAGAGAAACAGAGTTGGCACGTGATAGTGTAACTTATAGACAGGGCAATGCACTAAGAACAAGTTAAATGGACCAGTTCTGGTTTTTTACATGACTAACAATGATAACCTGGGCTAGCACCCATTTGGAAAGCACCAGGCAGAGCTGAGTATGCTGACTGGGAATTTGGGTCCAGAGGAGCAGCATCTTCCAACCCACCTGTGGTAGGTGCATCTCTGCATGCAAAACCACCCCTGGTCTTTCCTGCATCCAGGCTGTGCCAGAACTTCTGAATTTCCCTTTATGCCCCCTGCCTAAAACTTTTATTGATCACTTGCTAAATCCTGGGGACACAGTCATGAACACAGCATTTACAGTCCCTGCTCTTTCACTTCCCTTGGGGTCCATCAAATCCTTTGCATACTTCACACTGGCCTACAGAGGTTGCTCCACACTAGATTTCTTCAGGAGGGTGCCCATAGCTGTTGCATCCCCTGGGTCTCCCATCCAACACACACTGACAGTGTGACTCCCAGTTTTTCCCTCTATGAACTTCCTAATCAGCCCTTTCACTCTTTAAGGTTTTACCACCAAACAAGCCTATAAAATGCTACTAGTTATTATTCTTTGCCTTTTGCTTTCCTATGCCCCGCTTTATGAGATATTTGATTAGATTTTCACCTTCCTGTATTATGCCTGTATTGGCCTTGATCCTATTCCCCTCACTTCAGACAGCTATTGCCACTTCCCATTGTAAGAGTTTAATTTTGAAACTTCAAATCTTGTTCTTATTTAAGAAAGCCAAGTAGAATCCCTGACACGTCCCTGCAGTAACCTGTCCCCTCGAGCCCTTCCTCCAAAGGTTACCACTCATTGGTTTATAGGTCAAATCTCTAAAAACTTCTACAATGCTCTTCAACTCTGCCATTTCTACTCCACTGAATAGTATATAAGGTCTGCCAGATTCCAGAAATGTATCTGATGTTTTCTTTACACCTTCCCAGTAACTGATAGCTTTGTAAGAAAAAGGAAGGGGACATTCAGAGAGATTAAGACACACACACAAGGAACAACATTGTGTGCTGACAGAGGCACAAATGAATTGATGCAGCTGTCAGCCACAGAATGCCAACAATTGCCGGCAACTACCAGTATTCAGTAGAAAAGCACAGAATTCTGAGATTCTCCTTCAGACTCACGAAGGAGCCAAACCCTGCCAACACCTTGACTGCAATCTTCCAGACTCTGCGAAATATGAGCAAATAAATTTATATTGTGTTGAGCCACCTGCTTGGTGGTAATTTGCTATAGAAGTCCTAGGAAACTAATACAAAATCTAATCCCTGATATCTAATAACACAGGCTATATCCACCATTTATGAGCAGATCACATTATCTCCAAGACAAAAATGGGGCAGTGATGACGGCTCTCTCCAGAACTGCTGTGAGGACCCAATGTGGTGAAGTTATGAAAAACACTTTGTACCTATAATGAGCAACATAAATATTAGTTATTGGAATTATAATATGACTTCAGTTATGAGGAAAGAATGAAGGATAAAAAGATGGAAGAGAGGGTAAGGAAAAGAAAGGGGAAAAAGCAAATTAGTTTTTAGTTCTAAGGTATACACTGTTTGTGTTAATACCCTGCATATCTTTATTATTTTAGAAATATAGTACTATATTTATTCCAGATAATTAGTTGTCAATTAAAGATACTTAAAAAGGGATGCAATGAAAACACAAGATCTGGCCTGACTCTCTAGTGCAGTGATTCTCAACCTTTGGTTTGCGACCCCTTTGTAACAATGAAAGTACATCGTGGCATTAGGAAGGTTGAAAACCACTGCTGTAGTGCCAAGGAGTTAAAAATTAATAGTTAAATACCTACTAAATATTTTTTAGAAGCCAAACATTACACTAAGCACAATCCTACAAGATATGGACTACTTATAGGAGGAAACCAAGAATCCAAGTGGCCTCGTAATCAGCCCAGCGTCACACTGCGTACCCACTTCCACCTAACCTTCAAACCTGCATGCTGCACTACTACCCAATACCACTTTGCTCTCTCAACCGGCAAAGCCTGAAAATACCCCTGCCCCCTGCCATGTTACCCCCTGCTGTGGCACTTGCACAACCCCTTCCATCGCCTCCCATGAGCACTTGCTTCTTTCCCCAAAACCCCAAGTTCAGTGGCAGGTGTGTCACTGCCCCTCACTAATGTGCTCTTCAAGGCTGTTATTAACCTGCTGGAATCTAAGCTGCTGCCTCCTACTTGGGCAATTTTCCAACCATTTAGTGGCATAATCATCAGAGACAAGGATGTAAACATTTCCTCCCTGCAGCCTGGGAACAGGGCCAGAGGACTTAACCTTGGTGATTCCCTACGGGAAGCTGCTCTGTGGGCAAGTCCATAGAATCAGGCTTACCAGGTGGCAAAATCAGAGAGGTTGAAATCATCATCTGGCCCCCATTTCCCTGTCATGTCAATAGAACCTATATCAAAAGTCAGTAAAGATTTAGCAGTAAAGAGAGGGAAAACAAGCATGGTACCACGTGGATGAGCCTGAAAATCATGCTAAATGAAAGAAGCCAGTCACAAGAGGTAATATATTATGCAAATATGTTTATATTGAAAAATCTAGGAAAGTAAATCAAATAGAGGCAGAAAGTAGATTAGTGATCTTCTAGGGCTGGGGATGAGCAATGTAAATTATGAACAGATACAAAGGATCTTAGTGGACTAATAAAAAAAGTTCTCAAACAGGATTGTGGTGACAGTAATAGTACTTAATGTATTTACTGCAAATCATTGAATTGTACACTTAAAAAGGTGAATTTCATGGAACGTAAAATTATACTTCAATACGTTTGTTTAAGAAAAAAGTCACCTTAGGCTCTCTAAAATCCCCTAGTTGATTGCTAACTGGAAATCATAGAAACAGAGCTGAGATATTAAAGCAGCAAGTATTTACTCCCAAATCCAAAAGGAGATGTCTGATTTAAGCAGCATTACTAACATTACAGAATTTTCTTCCAATTCAGGAAGTATAAAGAGAAATGCCTACCATTTTGTATTACTGTGTGATTCATCTGCTGCCTGACAATAAGACACTGACTTCTTCTTTTCCTTGGAATTTCATGGGAATCTGCCTATTTGGAGACCAGTTCCAACTCAATCACTAATTGGGTCAAGATCTGGCTGAGTTATTTCATCCCTCTGGGCCTCATGGTCTGTACCTGCAGAATGAAAAAATTGGTCTTACATTATTAACTCTAAGATTCCTTCCATTTCAGACATTTTATCATAATAATGTTTGCTCCATGCCAGATACCATGTTAGGCAATATCTATACACATTTAGTATTCTCAACAACCTTAAAAAGGAAAATGTATTAGCCTCATTTTATAAACAGAGAGACCGAGCCTCCAAGTGGTTGCATTTCTCAGCCAAAAGTACACAATTAATAAACAGCAGAGTCAGGATTTAAAACAACATCTTTTAACTATAAAACACATTGCTCCCAATTCTCCTCCGATGTCAAAGCAGACAATAGCACTATGTTGCTGAATTCTCAAAATGGGGAGAAAAAGGAAACCAAGAATGAAGTTCTCTTAGGATTCTATACACCCTTCGTGTAGGCACAAAATAAAAATAATGCCTCCTAAAAGATGCTTACACTGTGCCAAATAATATGTTTCCCTAAGCATATTAGAATGTAATTAGAGCATATTAGAATGCAAATGCAATAGTTCCCTAGGCCAAGAAAGCAAAATCTGGGTGTATTGGTGAAATGCTATGGCTGAATACAAATGTGATTATTAACATGAATACATAAGTACTGTAAATACAGTGTATATACACGTATTGTTTATGTATATACACATATAGCCAAAGTTAGGAAATATGACTCAATAAAGGGGTTTGGTTTCACCTTTAAAGGACAAAAATTGATTTGAAAGATACAGATTGGCTGGCAAAAATACATGAATTTTTAGGATTATTGATTGGTTTATTATGGACAAACATCAGAATTTTTTCACTTCTGTGATTTGGATAAAAGTACAGCCTAGTATCTGTGGCCCACACATAAGAGACATCTCTACGTAGTAAATGCTGAGTCACTCTGTTGCACTTATTTTAAAAAACTCAAGAGATGTTATAAGAGTATTGGAGTCATCATACAGGGCAAAAGCTCTCACACTCGCTTCCCTGACACCACCACTGCCCCGTCACCACCAACAAAACACTTGTGCCCACAGTCATCACAACCACCCGGCAGTGTTTACCCCCTAAACTTCTCCAGTCCATCCAGTGCAATTGTCTACCTCTGACCAGATCACCTGGGTTTTGGTCAACCAAAACCTGTAGTCTACAGTGACCCAGGGTAAGGGAAGCTGAGAGGCTTATGCAATATACAAAAAGGACAGCAGAATTCAGAGAGAAAGGAATGTTGGGGTGAATGTCATGTGAGCCACTCATTGTTCCCTGTCTCATCAAGTAACTCAGATGACTTTTGTTATTGTTGTTCAAACAATGCATTGAAAAATACTGTTGTTAGAGAACACCAGATCTTGGAAACTATTTGGAAATCAAAGGAAACCACTTCCTACATACCAGGAATGGAGGAATGGTACAAAAATTCACCACAGTCAACACTTACTTCCTTACTTCATGCTAGCATTCATATGTGGCCGAGGCCAGGCACTGTCACTCATCTTCCACAGGTAAGACAGACTCAATAATGTAATGAGTGACAGGGCCTCAGAAGTAACTGTAGGTGATTCCCATGAAAAAGGCAGAAAGTATATGTACCTTTGTCACATTTGTGGGTTATGTCAGCTATCAGATCTTCTGCCATAATTTATTGCAGGGGTTCTGATCATCTTACCATTCCCACAGGACGTGGTGGTTGTCCAATAGGGTGATAACTTCATACTAAAAGATACCAAATAAATGTAAGTAACAGTCCCCTAAGTTCCCTGGTGGAACATGCCAGCAGGTAGATGATGACAATCCCATAAAAATACAGGGCCTGCCATTTCAGCAAACTTTCTGAAGGAACAGTCTGATCTATGCCAGGAAATATACTTTGAAGAAAAGGCAAGCACCTGTACCTTGCACAATGCACAATCTCAATATGCACATTGTATAATCTCAATCTCAATACAACAGTCTGATCTATGCCAAGAAATAGACTCTGAGGAAAAGGCAAGCACCTGTACCTTGCACATTGTACAATCTCAATATGTCCTCTAGGATGATGGTAGGAAAATATACCATGCCTGGACAAGCTTTTCAGACCCTTTTAGCACAGAATACAAAATCCTGACAATTTAGCACTCTAGACCAACAATTTTAAACTTTAGCATAAGTCAGAATCTCTTGGAAAGTTTAAGCCAGATTTCTAGTTTAGAAGAGTTTCTAATGCTCCTAACATCAAGAGGACATTTTCGTTTAGTAGTTCTGCAACTGAGCTCCATAGTTTGCATTTCTAATATGTTTTCACATAAATGGATGCTGCAGGCCCAGGGATCACAGTTTGGGAATCATTGCCCTAAAATAAGAAAGTTCTGCTGCTTATTCAGGTTCTAATGTGAGTAATTTTGCTACTTATGGTCTAATAGATCAAGTGATACTAAACAAGTATTTGTGGCAAGTTAGAATATTACGTAGAACCTATGACAAGACATAAATGAAAAATAAAGAGGTGGCCCCAACAGTTTGCAGACAAAGACATGCTCTCTTCAACATTTAATAATTTTTCCATTGTGAGAAATCTCATGGGCCTGGGTAGACACAGTACACTTGATCAAAGGAAGAAATAAGGCTAGAGAAGTGACTTTATTTAAATTAATAAGGAGTAAAGCCAAGGCTTAATCCCAAATGGTTGGATTCCAAACCGTCTTCTCAGCAGTACCATTTCCTAACTCCCTAGGATTATGCATGATAGCTATGGCTTATAGTCGTGGTTATAGTAAGATAACTGGTCTATCTATTACTATTATACACTTCACCAAGAAATATTTAGGATTTTGCATAAATTCAAAGGACTTACATCCTTGATTCCAGGTAAGAGTTTCATCTCTGGCTTTTTGGGGGGCTTCATTTTTCTTACTTGTAAAACAAGAAGTTTAATATTGCAGTTTTATTTATCCTAGATATAAATTTTCATGAGTATACTTCTCAAGTGTTTCATATGTACTCTACCTACCAGCCTCCCCAAATCTTAGCTTCCCCATTGATATTTACAATGCTTCCCAATGTTATGAAAGCACTTTACATTTAATTCTCACTGTGCCATATTCAGCAACAGTGACAAAGTATAAAATAAAAAAGGTCTATTTTTTCCTGCAGTTTTCAATTGCATTAATTAGATTTCTCAAAAAGCTCTGGTGAGTTTTTCTATATTTGAACATAATAATAATTTGTACCTTTTTCTTTTTTTATAGACTTCATATTTTAGAGCACTAAATCCATTAGACTCTAGACTGCCTCAAGACCTTCTCCACCTAATGAGCTAAACTTAATGCAAAAATGACACATTCTATTCTCTGGGCTGTAAATAGTTGCCAGTATTAACAAGAGCTCAGATGTCTTGACTCAATAAGACTCAAGACAAATTCAGATGGTGACATTTTCCTCCGTAATTCTTTTATTTCTGTACCCATTTAAGTGATTTCCGGAGCCTGCTAAATGTCATCTAAGTTACCTAAAGCTTGAGAAACTATTTGAAGGGATTTTTTTTAATGCAATTATGCCTCTATTTGACAAGACCATCTGCTGCCAGCATCTCACTTTGTCAGCTTCCGGTTCGGTTAACTCCTCCATCACTGAAATTACCTGAAGGCTCACAGCTCTTTGCAACTCAAACCAATGAGATTACCAAGAAACAGAGACATCCCTTATAGGGGTCAAAACTCCCATGGAACCCAATTATAATAAGCCCAATATTTTTGTTTCTAGCAGAGCAGCCTCCAATTTAGATATCCATTATTCAATAACTATGGTATAATTTTATTTCTGCATTTTGAGGCTGATATATTGATTTAAGGAAATCTAAATGAAGTACTAGTCATTTTTGTGAGATAATTGTTAATAAAAATTTCTCTCAACATATGTTTACAATATTGGGAAGTATGACAGACTAACATCACTCTGACAAAGCAGAGAGTAAATTCTCACTTTTTTCACAGAGGAGAGAGAATGCTTGAGGTTTGGTTTTCCACAGAACACTGTTCAGACCAAGGGATTTCTGAATCTGCATCCAATCAGAAGGTCAGGGGTGGTGTCAGGGCTTAACATCAGAGAATTAATGCACATCTGTGAGGAAGATTTTATCCCTTCAGTAACTCTAATTAATAAGCTCAAATTTTTAAGTGCAAATATATAGTAATAGTGAAACACCATAACAACTCATGAACAGTTTCAGGAATCAAAGTTAACTTTTGGAGATAATTTGAGACATGACTTTGAGACTTGGCAGCAGGCTTCTCTCCAAAGAAAATTAATTTTTCTGCTTTAAAACTGCTATAGGAGAAGTGTTGCTTCACCAGTAGAGTTGAAGCTGCTCTAAGATGGACATCAAGTCCTAGGGCACCTCTGATCTGGGTGTATAACCAAAGGCTGTTTTGGCACAAATGACAGGTAAAGTCTACATTCCTGATATATCTTTTATTTAAATGGAAGAAACAGGACAAGAATATTCTAGGAGATGAAGGGACTCTAAGAAATTTAATTATCAGGATTTGAAAACTATTCCCAAGGGCTCTCAAATTCTTTACTGCTTTGGGTTCTCAGTCTGGTCCAGGAAGACACTTGTTATGGAGAAATGGACACCAACAATTATAATACCTTGGTACTAGAAAAATTCATCAGTATGAAGGTGATAAAAGCTCCATGTTATGTAGTGGGACCCCTGCTGAGTCAGACACAAGAACGGGCCTCCCACGCAGAAAAGACTAAAACCCTTTTGTCCAAGATTATATGGCACTAACCCACACTGGCCCTTTAAGGTCTAAAGGACACATCTTAGCACAAAGAGAACTAAAGCAAAACTCCTGAAGTACCCAGAGCAAATGTTTGCACATTTTTTAGGCCTTAAAATCTTAAGCTAACTGGGAATTCTCACTGGTGCTACCCACTTGTCTTGCTTAAACATGGTTAAACCTCATCTGGCCTACGTCCTGTCTGAGATATTGAAGGATCCTGGATGCCTCGTGCTCTCTTGCCCACCTAAAAATACATCCTACTGAGATGTGATCTCCAGGTATATAGTTGGTCACCTTCTCTTTTGTAATCATCAGGAATCTTCTATATCATCAGAAAGTGAAAAAAAGACCTTGGAGTCAATCAGCTCTGAATTTACTATAAATCCAAGCTCCACTACCCACTGACCACGTGACCTTACTCATTCTGAGGCTGTTTTCTTAACTGCAATATTCAACAAAGGCATATAATCTGTGAGATTTGCTTATATTTTGATTTTAACAAAAAAAACCATAGAAGATTTATTTTGAGACAATTGTATAAATTTAAATGAAAGTTAGATGCTAGGTGATTTTAAGATAGTATTGTTAATTTTCTTAAGGAGTGATAACAGTAATATGGTTAGTTGGGAGTACTATTCCTATTTTTAGGACATGTACCAGATATATTTAGGGATAAATATCCTAATATCCTAATGTCTAGAATATTCTTTTAAATTGTTCATCAAAAGAATAAATTGTTTGAATAGTTTGTGGATGGTGGGGAGGGAGACAAAAAGATACAATGACAAAATGTTAACAATTATTAAAACTACTCTTCTGGGGTACACAGGTGATAATTATGAAAAGTGCACTAATCTTTTGCAGAAAGCATCAACTTAAAAATTATGTTTAGCCTATTTAGGCTAAGAACCTACTACTAACCACCAGCACGCTACAAACTTTGACCTAGTACCCCAAAAGGTGTATCCTAAAGAAATACATGGAAATTACATGACTGAAATTATAGAACAGGCCATGTTGAGCCTTAATAGGCAAAAATGTTAATTGTAGACTCAGTAATTCCTCTTCATAGAGATCTAAATTTGTTTGTTAAATTGGTACAGAGCTCCCATTCCTTCTCACAACTTCCAGATATTAAGTCTATTCAGCAGTCTAATACCCAACCCAAAAGAAAAAGTTATTAGAAAAATAGTTAACAATTTACACCTAACTAGATTTCTTAAAATATATAATCTGGTACAGAAAATGGAGAGAACTGTTATTATAATATATATATATATATATATATATATATATATATCTGTAAATATACCATGTGTTCAGTTTCAATAATACAACATAAGAATTTCGGCATTTAATGAATGATTCATTTTTTGACCTTTTAGAATACTACATAATTGTGTATCTAGAAGGCATTTTGATGTATCCTGAGACCCTGAACAAAATATTGCTCATGTTCATTTGGTATTAGCCTCCCCCTAAGAACGCTAACTCTACACCAGCCTTAAGAAATGTATATTTGATCTAACTCAGAATACTAGAACACATCTTCCTTTAGGGTATCTCAATAGATGGATTCACAAATGTCAACACTATCTTTAGTTGACATCCTTCTACTCCCCTCTAGGGACATTTATTCCTTCCTAAGATTTTTCAGGCCATAACTACTTCTGCATTACATACTTTTTTCAACTTAACCACTACTATAACTAACTTGTGTATAAAAATACAAATATATAATTGATCAAAAGAATATAACATGGTCTTTAAATACCTTAACGGCCAATTATATGGAAGTTATATCACCCTAGTGGAGCAAAAAATCTCACCCACCATGGTTCAGTAGTATTCTGGTAAACTAGCACCAAGAAAATACCACTCATATTTGCAATTTTCATCAATTTTTGTGTTGTACCTATACACATTATTACCAATTGCAAGTTACTAACAGTTTAACCACTGATTCACAAAATTCCTGAATTGTTTTTCCCAAGCTGACATAAAGCATCTTTGGAACCCACCAGCCCTGGGTCTATTTTTTCTGAATTGGTACAAAACCAAACCATATAATTCAAAAGCCATTATTAAATATCAAAGCCCTGTTTTAAGTTTGTATATAACACTTGAGATCCCAGCATCTGAATTTATTTTCATTCACTCAAGAAATATTTACTGAGTCTCTGAGTCTCAAAATAATCAGCAATTATAACCAACAGAGAATCCCCATGAATCATGAATACAGGTTTACTTTCTGTCCTCTGTCAAGGTCCATATATGAAAGTTGAATATTCAAGTACTTTAAGTGTTAGGTTATCATCTATACAATGAAACAGGTATATAGATTTATCTCTATCTATCTATAGTATATGCAATTATTACAAAAAAATAAAAATAAACTTGAAGAATACATAATTTCAAAATGTGGCACAATATATCTTATGCTACAAATATGTCTGCAGTGTGATCTTTCCCCTCAAAATATTATCTGTAATCTTTATGGTCTTTGTCTTCTCCCCACAATCCTAAGCAGACCTGTGAGCTACTGTGGAAGACCACCACGCTATAGTCTTTGAATGGGTTTTTATTCTTTCACTATTCCTGTATATTTATCATCATAGGTGTGTGAACACATAAGATACTATAACGATTACATTGACAAGTAGCCAAAAGATATAGAAATCCCTTTCATAATGTTCTGAATGAGTATCCAATAAGTATTAAAAGAACTCTCTCCTTCTTTGAGGTCTATCATCTAGAGCTTGATAAACATAATGTGGTACATGCCACGTTCACCCTTGCATCCCTAGGATGTAGCATTATGTTTGACAGTTAGCAGGTACTTGGGTTATAATGGTTGCCTGAAAAAAACACATTTCAATAGGTAGATCTGTGCAACCATGGTATGAGTGATCCTTTATTTCAGTTAACACAATGATTGGAGCTTTCCTTGGTACTGAAACCTAAATCTCGCCTACAGTACAGATCATTATCATTATTGCAATTTGTATAATTTATAGTTTATAAGGTTGGTCATTTAAATGACCTTCTGAGGAATTATATGCTCATTTAGAAATTGGCACATTATAATTCTAAAATGTAATTTTATGTCCAAGTCCACACGACTGGTAAAGTAAGGCTAAATCTCAAATCTAGTATGTACTGACCAACTGTAGTATTCTGTCTCCCCACTTAAGTCCAACTCACTTTAATTATCACTCTGTCTGGTCACCAACTAACAACATTACTCATTTTGACTATGGAGGACTTTTTGGCTCTGTGTTCAAAAGTCACTGGGCAAAAGTTAACATTCTTGAACAGGCTTTTCTCAATTGAACTTCCCTCAAGGAGTCTGGCCACTTTTTCTTACCTCTTGACCAGTGATTATATGATCCTATAGGATTTACAGTGTTCAATTAGTATGTACTAAACTCTGGCTTAGGGATACATGGAAGAGATGGGTTCTTCCCTACTGCACATAAGTGGGGATATGGGCTTCTTGTTGCAGAGAAGCTTCAAACTATTTCAGCCT
Source organism: Perodicticus potto (assembly GCA_963574655.1). Lineage (NCBI taxonomy): Eukaryota > Metazoa > Chordata > Mammalia > Primates > Lorisidae > Perodicticus > Perodicticus potto. The sequence continues at coordinate 26,170 of CAUYRH010141177.1, forward strand.
ACCCAACCTAATGCAACTGTGAGTAGGTAAGGAAAGGAGACTAACTAAATAGGTGGCATTTTCCCCCTCACCTAGGAGACAAAGATAGGATAGCAGCTGGTGAAAATCAGTGTAACTTTCAAAAAAGAGAACCAATGACTATAAAACAATATTTCTAGTGTACATATTATCAACCAAAGGAACATTAGGTATGTCTAAATCTCAATTTTGTACTCACCCTTTCTATTCTTCAGGGAACGTACTATGGTACCATACTCAGGCAAATGGGTAGCATGTCTCTAATATTTAGGCATTTTTTTTACTCTTTTGTAATATGTGTTAACCCATAAAAGGAAGAAAATTCCTTGACCCTTCATCAAAGACCTATTTTAGCCAACTCAATTCCTCTGCTTAAAATGTAAAGGAAGTATCTGTTATTTTTGCTCCATGAAAAGGCATTTAAACAAAAAAGGAATAACACATCTTTTATTGAGACTTGCTTTTTCCATTTATTCCACCCCAAGCTAACATTATAGTCAGGGATTTATGCCTCCATCCTTCAACTTTACCGCAAGTCTTCCAAAATCATAAATCAAGCAATCTTTCTCCTATTCTGAAAGTATCCTGAAATTTTAGTGTACTGAGATAGTTAAGAAGTGTGTGAAATTCTAGAAACACAATTAGAAGAGAACAAATATCAAAGGAAACATGATACAGACTCTGTAATATATGGAGAAATGGGCACCAACAATCCGAAGCACTACCACTTTATGAATACTTACCTTGTAGCAGGCTCTTTGCCCACAACTCTGTATGAATTATCTCATTTATCCTCACACCAAAACCAAAAGGTAGTTTTATTAATAAATCTATCTTCAGGTTAAGATACTGAGTAAAAGAGAAATTAAATAACTTGCCCCCCTTTCACTTATGTGATAAAAAAGAGCTAAGTTTCAGAACCAGGCAATCTAATTCTAAATTCTGTGCCCTTCGTCAGTAATCCTAGCCATAAAGAAGAAATAAAAAATTCAAATTTCCAATACCAATAACCAACAGTTGTCTACTTCTTTTCCTTTTTTGATTTATCCAAGTAGAATTTAATTCCAAAACTTAATGATTTCCCTATTTTACATACAGATTATCTCTCCCTCTTCATCTCCATGAAGACTAATTGGTTTGAACAAAAAGGTCCAGGAGTATTATATACCCCATAGATGTCTAGAACCATCTATGGCTCCTGGTGGGTACTTGACAAATTTTTATTTAATTAAAATCTTAACCAGATTTGAATCTAACTTTTTTTTAATTCTAACATTTAGAAATGGGACAGACTCAGAACCTCAAATTCAAAATGTTTGATCTTGGAAAAACCTGAGAGAATATAATCACATAAAGAAGACATCACTTGCTCAAGGTCACAGAACCAGTTAAGGGTAAGGCCAAGAAAATCACTAGAGGATCAGTCTACTCTAGCAGGAGGTGAACAATTTCTCCTCCTGCAGACATTAAAGGAGGGAGGACTTCAGAGAAAAGAAGTAGGCAAAGAAGTATGTGGTTTCAACTGGCAGCACTTGAGGAGAGAGAAAATGAGGACGTAGAGAAAATGTTGGAAAACTGGCATGTCTCCGTCACGGAAGTAGCAAAGTAGCATGAGGAAATGAGAAGCTAATGGGAGCCCTGGTGGGAAGCAGCTGGCACACATTCTCTCCTGAACTGTAGCTTAAATGATCATTGCCATTCTTGTCAGAATGGTCTAGTCTAGTGTATTCACACAGCAGCAGTCCCCAGATTTCGACTGCCTTGGACATGGTTAGAGTGTGTCCCAAGCAAAGTTGAACCAACTGAGATGGCCGAGGAACAGAATAGAATCTGACATTGATTCCAGAAGGAGATAAAAACCAATATGTGGATGCCACAGGAAAGCAGGCATCAGCTTATCACAGGTAGGAATGTTCTAACAATTAAAGTGTGCATCATTGCAAGGAGTTGTCTTAAAGAGCTGAATAAACTCTTGCAGCATTTCAGCAGAGACTGCATGTCAAGAAAGTGGTGAAGCAAATTTCAATATCAAGTAAGGTACTGGAGTACACAACTAAGAAAGTCCTTTCAAATTCATAAATCCTAATATTTTATTTATTTCAGAATATTACAGGGATACACACATTTTGGTTGCATATTTTTGCTTTTGTACATTTTATGTCAAAAGTATTAGTGTGCCCTTCACCCAGAATACATGGATTGCACCAGTTAGGGGTGAATTTATCCTACCCCTTTTCCCTCCCCCCATCACCTACTTAATTTCCTTTGAGTTTTACTTCCATATATACACATAAGTGTTGATCAACTAGTTCTAGTTCAGTATTCAGTATATGTGGTGTTTGTTTTTCCATTCTTGTGAAACTTCACTTAAGAGAATGGTCTTCAATTCCATCCAAGTTGTTACAAAAAGTACAAGACCACCATCATTTTATGGCTGAATAGCATCCCATGGTATACATATACCACAATTTATTTATCTAGTCATGTATTGGTGGGAACTTGGGTTGTTTCCACATCTTTGTGGTTATGAATTGTGCTGCTAAAAAAATTCAAGTACAAGTGTCTTTTCTTATAAAATATCCTTTTACCCTTTGTGTTAATGCCTAGTAGAGGGATTGCTGGACCAACTTGTAGGTCTACTTTTAGTTCTTTAATCTAAATCCATACTACTTTCCAAAGAGACTGTACTAGTTTTCAGTCCAACCATCAGTGAATGAGTGCTCTTTTCTCTCTGCATCCACACCACTGCTGCTTTGGGACTTTTTGATATGAGCCATTCTTACTGATATTAGGTGATATATTTTAAACTAGCTCATATTATAAGGTATATCCCAAAGTTATCCAGGATATTCATGCCACCCCCCATGCTCTTGAATCCAAAACAGTGTTCTAATCTAGAATCACTTTAGACCACAGGGTAAAGATAATGACACATCTCATATCTGCATATAGTACTTGACAGTTTATACAGCATTTTTCCTTCTGAAATCTCATATGACCCCTGCAGAATCCCAAAGAACACAAGGCAGAGGCATTATTTTCCATTAGAAATAAATGCAGATCATGTAATTAGCTAGTGGTTTGAAATTCCCATAATATGGTAGGAACTGGGGATACAGAGGTGAAAGATAAAAGTCCTAGAGTCTGCCTCATGAAGCTTACATTCTTGTGAAGACAATGAAAAAAGGTTAGTACATATTATCAATACATCCTGAGGGACTAAATGTTACAGATAAAAGTGATTCAGGATAAGACAATGAAGACTAGTGACATAAAAAGTGTTAGTTTTTTGTTTTTTGGGTTTTTTTTTTATTAAATCATAGCTGAGTACATTAATGCAATCATGGGGTATAATTTCTTGGTTTTATATACAATTTGAAATATTTTCATTGAACTGGTTAACATAGCCTTCATGGCATTTTCTTAGTTATTGTGTTCAGACATTTATACTCTACATTTAGTAAGTTTCACCTGTACCCTTCTAAGATTCATGGTAGGTGTGGACCCACCAATTACTCTCCCTCTGCCCATCCTCCTTCCTCCCCTCCTTTCCCTTGCCCCTTTCCCCATATTCTTGTGCTGTAATTGGGTTATAGTCTTCATATGAAAGCTATAAATTAGTTTCATAGTAGAGCTGAGTACATTGGATACTTTTTCTTCCATTCTTGAGATACTTTGCTAAGAAGAATATGTTCCAGCTCCATCCATGTAAGCATGAAAGAGGTAAAGTCTCCATCT
>CAUYRH010141178.1:0-13255 GCA_963574655.1 Perodicticus potto
AACATATTCTTCTTAGCAAAGTATCTTAAGAATGGAAGAAAAAGTATCCAATGTACTCAGCCCTACTATGAAGCTAATTTAAAGGTTTCATATGAAGGCTATAACCCAACTATAGCACAAGAATATGGGGAAAGGGGCAAGGGGGGGGTTTAGGGTGGAGGGACGGTAATTGGTGGGGCCACACCTATGGTACATCTTAGAAGGGTACAGGCGAACCTTACTAAATGCAGAATACAAATGTCTTCATATAATAACTAAGAAAATGCCATGAAGGCTATGTTAAACAGTTTGATGAAAACATTTCAGATTGTATATGAAACCAGCATATTGTACCCCTTGATTGTACTAATGTACGCAGCTATGATTTAATAAAACAAAACAAAACAAAACAAAACAATTAAAACAAAAACCCGCCAGCTCTGGTGTATGTGGCTGGTGCCTTAGCCAGCTATAGGTGCCGAGCCTGAATTGTTATTAATTCCTTATGTAACCTTAATAGAGTAGGCAATTTTAATAACAACCTCATTTTAATGTTACAAGAAAAAAAGCATCCTTCACTAAGAAATTGAAGAAGAGGATCAGAGCAGCAGGAGAACAAATGGAAAGGAGGGAAGAAGGATTAGTGAGGAAAGGAAGAAAACTCTACCCAAATGATTAGATTTACAGGCTAGAAAATAATATAAATATTCAGGAAATCTCTATTTTCCAACTTTTTCATTTTGAATTAGGAGAGGAGAGAGGGATCTAATAAAAGAGCATTTAAGTAAGCTCTGGATCCAAAGAGACTAGAACTTTCCTTTCATGCCAACAAAAGTCACCTTTTGGGGCCCTTGCTACTTTCCCAAGAGCTGAGGTACTGGGGAATCCTATATACATTAAGCACTCTTGTTATTTCTAAACATTTCCTCACTGACTACATCGGCCACCTAAGAAAATAATTCGAGAATGGACAAGACACAGCCAGGACCTCAGGATGTTTAGTTTCCTCTGCAATGGGAGGGGATCGTCCTGAAGATTAATTGGATATTTGTCTGGCAAGCTAGATGAGCACTCTGAGTTAGCCTAGCTGGTGAAATTGAATTCTGTTGAAGGTGCCAGCTTGCTCTGGCCGTGTGGTTGCATCCTTCCATGTGTCTTAGTCCTTTCTTTCTCCCCAAGAGCATTTTGATCTGCTTATTCCATACAGCTGGAGAACAGACCAGGAACAGAATAATACCACATTTTAGGGCACTCATTTTCAGACTGTTTAAATTTACCTCATATAGGACAATGAGAATCATCTGTTCTCCCTTAAATCTCAGCCATAATCCCCTAAAACCATTTACAACTAGCTGGGAAGGTGCCCATCAAATGAGGACTGGATCTCAATGTTGATGTTACTACAGTAGCCTTCTGAATACACACAGAGTTCATTTATTGATATGCAGAGTGTTCATTGATGTGTACACAGAGAGTAATTGAGATGATAATTTAAACATTGTTATAAACACTTGTGGGGGAGATCTTCCTAGCTCCTGCACTAGTAAACCAATCCACAGATTTCAGGCTCCAAATTGAGAGTCAAGAAATTGAGGCATAGCAAGCAGTTTCTTTATGCTCCAAATTCATGCTCCAAAGCAACCCACAGTCTTCCGCTTTTAGCTGTATTTCCTCCAGTCCAGATTGATTTGTAATGAACCTTCCTCATTCTTTGACTTAGTGCTGGGATCCATGGGTGAAAAGCTAATTAGTTTCAAAGAATAGAATCACACTTAGGCATCATAAAAAGGAGTTGTAGTAGAAGGATAGATGGGGGATAGAAGGCTCTGGAAGACATGAAGTGAAGGAAATACTGTATGCGTGTAGAAAATAACCAGGCAGCTTTTCTTGCTTTGTTTGCGTGTACTGTATGGCCTCTTCTTTGTGTATATGCATTATTTTCTACTGTTTTCTCTTTAAATTAGCTTTATCTGTTTACTCCAGATTTTCTGTTTTCCCATAATTTTGGGATTTTAGGTGAAACTGCCCTTGCAGATTGATGAAGGAGTGCAAGGTGAGAACTAGAGTAAGGGCCCCAGAACTCTGTGAAGGAACAGACTTAGCTAAAATGATGATACTAACCAGCCACTGTCCCCTGGTGTTCTTGATAATAGTCACTGTCCCCTTGTTTGCTTCTGTATAATTGTGAGTCTAGAGGGTACAGCTGATAGTCATAAAGATTCTTAACTTTCGGCTCGGCGCCTGTGGCTCAATGGGCTAAGGCGCCAGCCATGTACATCTGAGCTGGCGGGTTCGAATCCAGCCCGGGCCTGCCAAACAACAATGATGGCTGCAACCAAAAAAGAAAAAAAATGGCCAGGCGTTGTGGCAAGCGCCTGTAGTCCCAGCCACTTGGGAGGCAGAGGCAGGAGACTCTCTTGAGCCCAGGAATTGGAGGTTGCTGTGAGCTGTGATGCCAAAGCACTCTATCCAGGGTGACAGCTTGAGGCTCTGTCTCAAAGAAAAAAAAAAAAAAGATTCTTAACTTTCTCCATATATATAGAACAGCGGTTCTCAACCTGTGAGTCGTGACCCCTTTTTAACAATGAAAATACATTATGGCATTAGGAAGGTTGAGAACCACTAATACAGAACATCATCTGTGTGGAACCTAGGATTAGTTTTTGAGATATCTTCCAGCTGTCACATTATAGTGACTGACCTACCCAGACCAAGGAACCGAATCAACTAGCTTTCGACCCCTCCACCCAAGGAGAATTCTCTGTATTACAGAGAATTGGCTGACCAACCCAGACAGCAGCCCCTATCAAGGGACTGATGGTTCCTTCTTGAACCCAGCCAATTAGCGGACCCAATTTCCTAATCCTCTGCTCACTGAACTATCTTTAAAAACTCTGTCTTCCTAAATTCTCAGGGAGGCAGATTTGAGAAATTCCTCCAGTCTCCTTGCTTAGCACTTGGTGGAATCAACTCTTTGCTCTAAGCCAGTGGTTCTCAACCTTCCTAATGTCGTGGCCCTTTAATACACTTCCTGTGGGTCATGACCCTGAGAACCACTGCTATGCCCTGCTGGCTCCGGCTATTTGGCATCCTTTTGAGCAGTGGGCAGATGAACTGGGTTGGGCAGAAACATAAGTGACTTTTGTTTTTCCATCCACAGCACCAACTCTGGCCCAATTCTAGATGATTTTATTATAGCTAATTCATTCAGTCATTGTGTCCAAATAATTAGCTTAGCCTGTCTTATGGATTGGTAACCCCTTGTTTGTGTTCATCACAGTCCAAAACATGACCATCAGCCTTTCATCAGGGACTAAGATTATACAATTTCAAAGACAAAGGCTTCGGCTAGGTGGCAACTCATATCTATTATATGTGCCATCTGTAAATGTACTGTAGGCAGGGCCCCTTTGCTGACAGAAAGCATAGTTCAAACTGGTTTATTTAATAAACAGGAATATATCAGGTCATGTATCCACAAGTTTCAGGAGTATGGCAGGCTGCAATAAGGAATTCAAACAATATCCTCAGAAACCTCTGTTATCCCTTGCTCTACTTTCCTTTGTGCTGGAAAGTATTCCCACAAAAGTGAAAAGACCTTCAGGATCTTTAAACTTACATTCTACTAGCTTAATAACTTCAGCCAAACAAGATTTTCATCTCTAATAATTTCAAGAGTCCCAGGATTTTCTCTGATTCGATGGGTTTGGATCATCTGCCAACTGTGGCCAGGAAAATATTGTTCTTTTATTGACCAATCATGTTTGCCTATTTCTTGACCCTGGAGGGGTGATTGAGCCAAAAGGAAAAAGTTGACTCTAACTAGAAAACAGGATTTGGGCAATTAAAAATAAGCAGTTCCCACCTCACTGGCATACATAAAACTAAAACAAACAAACAAAACAGGCTAAAACCACGTCCAAATGATTATCTCAGCCTATTTTATGGATTTGTAACCCCTGGGTTATGTGTTCGTCTCAATCCCAAGCATCACCGTTATCTTTTTACGAGGGACTAACTCCATTTGCACTGTGCTCGAGCCAATAGTCATCTAGCTTCAGGGGCAGCATATAGGTTAAAACATCAAGCATGCTGCCTTGAGATAGTAACTTTGCTAGTACCTGTCAATGTATGCAAGCTTATGTATGGCTACTGATTCTGTGGCTAATCATCCTCCCTCTGGACCTCAGTTTACCCATGTGTACATTAAAGTAGTTTTACTAGACAGACCTTACAAACACTGACATATGACTTACCTCAGGTGCTCAGACTGCAACCACCAGGAAGAGTTGAAGGCAAGCATTTAAACGTGAACTGATTCTTATATCCAGAGACCCAAAGTAATAAAATGTAATCAGATCTTTTTTTTTAGAAATTCAATGCTACTCATATGCCTTGAGCATGGGCCTCGTGTTTTGCATGTTTCTTTGTAGTTTTAGGAATGAGTTTCTATTGAGTCATCCCAAATCACTTTCAGCCCATCTTAGGATGTATCTGTGAAGCAGCTGCTCACACACGTGGCAGATGTAACATGCTCAAAGCCAACCATGCCATGGCTTGGAGCCAACCAGCTTATTTTGTGGAAATAAACCAAGACAAAACCAATTTATCCATTAGCAGTCCGTTTTAAGTGACTGAAAAATCCAATTCCAGTTAATTTATATAACAAAGGAAATATGGGCGAGAGGGCTCATATAACTTTAAATTCCAGAGGCAAACAAAGCTTGATACAACAACTCAGCCACTGTCATGACAACCCAGCCTATCTCCATCTTTTTACTTTGAATTCTATAGTACCGGCTCTATCTTCACATTCCATATGGTGGGTACTTGGCAGCTCTTATTTCTCCCGCCTCATAGTAGCAAAGTGGCAGCTGCAATTCTAGATCTCTCACTGTCAGTATGCTATATAGGGGAGTACAGAATTTTTTTCTAGTAGTTTCTGCACTAGTCCTAGTTGATCATGAATCGATAAGGTCAAGTGCTCATCCTTCAATCAGTCACTGGCAAATCACAGGGGAATGAGATTTGCTGATTTGTTGGTCAATCAGTGCCTATGCCTGGATTTCAGGGGTAGAATCAACCCCACCCAAACCATATTGACTGAAAGTCAAGGAGGAATGAATTTCTCAAAGGGTAATCAGTGTATCATTGATGGAAAAAGGGAGCATGGTTACTGGAGAGGTTAAACAATAAATGTCTATTTTTAGCTAATAAAACAGTAGGTCTACAATATATAAGACCTTATATTAAGTATAATAAAATTCTTTATCAGAAGAGGTATGAAGAGGGTGTAAGCTTTATTGTTTTCACACATTTCTTGCTACATAATGACCCCTAGGAAGACTGCATAGCTTTTCAGGTCTTTTCAGTTACAAGGAGAGCTTTATTTTAAATGTCATGATTTTTTTTAGTTAATAAATTATCAACAAGGTAGATCAAAACTTCAGTTTCACATGTTCTCCCTTCCCCAAGCTCAAGTATCTGCAGTCAGGAGAGGATGATTGATAATGAATTTCTCTTTATTCCCAATGGTTCTTCCACTCTTTGTTGTTTCATTTTCCTACTCCTAACTGCTTGGAACTAAAGAAAAATAAGCAAGTCTTTAAAAAAAAAAAAAAACAAAAAACTTAATTGAAATTTCTGACAGGTCTCTTTTGGCTAGCACTGGCTGCCCATGGTGAAAGGCATTGAAATTCAGGCTCTTTAATGAAGAAGGTTTATAGATTCTTTGAAGCCACTTTCCCAGGTGCCATAACACCACACAGTTTCCTGATGCAGGCAGTAATGCTCCCCCTGACCGGTACTAATGGACATTCTGAAAGCTACAATTTTTTTCAAAGGGAAGCAGTAATTTACTAAATCAGAGTGAAGTTCTTATAAAAATATGGAAAGGCCCCAAGGCTCTTAAATATAACCAATGCAGAATAATCATAATAACAGCAATTGCAAGAAAGAAATATTGGTTATGTAAGCATCCTGTTTTAGCTCTCTTTTCACAAGTTGTATACATTAAGCCTCTCCTGTCTCAGCCTCATTGTCTGAACCTCATTCTGTCGTCTTCTTTCAGATTTCCATCCTTTACTCATTGCTCATCCTTTTGCAGATAAGGTGTTGCTACTGGTCCTCTTTCTCTTTTGACTTCTTCTAATATTGATTCCACTCTCACTTCCTCCAGCTCCTTTTTAAATCAAGTTGTGGATTGGGAACACAAGGATATTCTGACGTTCCAGACCCGGTCTTCCTTCTGTGTCTCAGGTCTCAAGTGCTAGATTCCATTTATGGACCCAGTGTCAAGACCCAAATCCATAGTACAAGGATCATGCGAAGGATATGTTCTTCAGGATTTTTAAAATGTAATACAATAGAACACAAATAAGAAACTTTAGAATCCCAAAGGCAATACATAACCCAGTCAATAACCGTTTTTGCTGCTTACCAAAAGACTCAGATCAAAACAGTGCTAGGAGTCATTTCAGAGCATAGCGTATCTAGTGTAAATTTTTTTACTTTGACTCCTGTTTGTATTTAGTTTTACAGGTCTTTGACATTTTTGTCCTCTTCTGCCGTCATCACACTATATTATTATATATGCCTTCTGTTCTTCAATTCTCTTTTCTAGACTCATTTCAACATTTGTCTTTAGCTTTTTCTTTTACGAGGATATTACAGCAAGCCAGTTCATCATTCCATTTCTCTTTCAGTAATTCTGTGGCAATTTTCCTACTCTTTGCTTCTAAAAAATGGAGAAGAAACATTTCATTAAACCTGATAGGCACAATGAGTCATTTGAGATGGTTATGAAACTCAATTCATAATAGTATATCTATTCCAACATCCCTGGAGTTATTTATGGCCTAGTGAGGCAGAGTACTCTCTGTGTTACAGAAAGAGGAACAGAAAAAAAAATAAAAAAGAAGAATGTTTAGTTGTTCTAAATCAAATCAACTTTGAGTTAGCCAGCACATAAAAAGGAAAGGAAACATTCACAGCACTTAAATACATACACAATCTTACATAAAAATTCACTCTAAAATTTGCCTGAGAGGCTATTTTCCCAATTGCACAGCTGTCTCTTTCTCTAGGGACAGAAGTCTTCCCCAGATATGTAGGTACTCCAATTGGGAGAAAAAGGACATGTGGTATATGCTAACACAATCTCAAAATCCCTCTCTCTCTCTCTCTCTCTCTCACACACACACAAACACACAATTAGCAACAGTTTTATTTGGTCATTTTAGAAGAACTATCTCTCTACTCCTATTCTTGTCCATAGGGTCTCCGTTTTTAGCCATTGCCTGCTTCTTACTCCTTCATTGTCTCCTAATCTTACCCAGGGGGATAGAAAACTTTTACAGTTCACTTGTTGGTTTCAAACACCAAAAAGGTTTTTTTTTTTTTTTTTTTTTAAACTTCATAATTGGTTTTTCTTCCTCTTTATTTCAAGACTAAGAATTCTGGGCTGCATTATGATTCTGATTGGACAGTTTCCTCTTCAGAAGCAGCTCCAAGAATTTGCTAAAAGCAACTTTATAGACTTCCTAGTATCCTCCCCTTCCTCCCTTGTTCCCTTCCCACTTCCTCTCCCCTGCTATGCAGTCCCTACACACTTCACTTTTTCCATCCAGGGGAGCGATTCCTCTACTAAGTTAGTATGGAAAATTTCATGGAATATCCTCCATGAGAAGAGCTCTGGGCTCATAAATGTGTGGGCTCATAAATCCCTTTCAAATCCCGGATTTTTATTTTTCTATTTCTCTCTCTCTCTCTCTCTTTCTCTCTTTCTTCCTTCCTCCGCCCTTCCCCTTCCCTTTTCTCTCTTTAGTTATAGTGCCTTAGTTTGGTTAATTGAAATTTCTGGTATTAGGAGGCTCCATCGTTGTATCTGATGACTTACACTCCTTTATGGCAACTACCAATTCAGCAAAAACAGCTGGCCCTTCCTGCAGTTGGAATTGGCTAAATTCTCTTTCATTTACTATTCCCCAGCTTCAACAGTCTACTTCTTCAATAATGGATTCTACTCCCAAATGATTGTAGACTCCTTCTGCCCCCTACATTGTATCTCAATTATTAAAGATTCAGGAAATATTCCCAAGACACATACATATTCAGATCCCTTTCGTGTAAATGTCCTTCTTAGAGGTTACTCATATATGACCCTAAAATTAGCAATACAATATCTTAACTAGTACTTCTGTAATGTTCTCACCATGGGTCTTGCATTGCACAGGTACTTGGATTTGTCCATTCGCTGAAAAGGTGGATATTGAGCTCTTGTTCCTGGTCTGGGTGCTAGTAATAGAGAAAACAATAAGAAAGCATGGGTCTTACCATCATGGAGCTTTCATGTAGTGGTGGAGACACACAATAAACAAATGAACAGATTAATAAGATCAGCTGTGCACCTAATGGATACAATGTAGGAGTATATGACACACCTCCTGGATGAAGGACTCACATACAACTCAGAGTTTTCCTGACTATCACAAGCAATGTAACCTAATCACATGTACCCTTACATTAATCTGAAATTTAAAAAAATATAGTAATAAAAAACACATTATTATTTTCCTTTGCCATCAAAAACAAAGATCAGCTGTGGTAGTACTAAGCACACAAAGAAAAGAGAATAAAGTTTCTCTATCCACTTTATAGTAAATATAGAAAGTCTCTTTGATGATGTAAAAATTGAGTCAAGACTGTCAGTGAAGCTGAAAAGGAAGAAACTATGTGAAGACCCGGAGAAAGACTGTGCGGGGGGGGGGGCGGCAAATAAAATAGCCACACTATGTATAAGCTTATAGTATTTGAGAAACAGAAAGGTCAATGCAGTTAGGTTGTGATGAACAAGGGGGAAAATGCTAATAAATGATGTACCAAAAGTAGACAGGGGAAACTTCTGTTGAGTAAAGTTTTGGATAAACTTCATGACAACACACATAGCTTAAGGGTCCATACAGATTAGGATGACCTTTACAGTCCCCTCCCCAATAGGATCTCTCAATTATTTACCTGAAACTGTAATAATCAACTATCTTGATTTTCCAGGACTGTCTTGGTTTAGCACTGAAAGTCCATATGCTTGGAAATCCCCCAATCTTGAACAAATCAGAATGGTTAGTCATCTTATTACACTTCAAGTCTCTTGTCCCTAACATGCAGAAATACCATCCCAAGGCCTGAGCCGTATCTTCCTCAAGGTTACATGGCAAAAGCACAAAGGGTGTCCTTTCCTCCCTTATTTTATTTTAATCCTCAGTTTCCCTCTTTTTCTTTCAATGGAGGAAGCAAATGTCTCTGATCAAGGAAGAGTGGAGGGTGGAGACAGAAGACAGTTTAAGACTGAAGGAGGGATCAGCTTTGATGGAAACACTTGGAAGTCAATGAAAAACAATGAGGGGCTTGCAGATTGGCAGTGAAGGCCAACCTGATGCCAGGCTGCATGACTTGGAAGGGGACCAGCTCTGCAGGGTTCTGTGACCCTGCCTATCTGTGGGGAAACCAAGAGATAAATCATGCCTTCTTCCTATTAAATGTTTGGAGGGTCTCCAGGGTAAAGTGCTATCTGCATTGAAATTAGGGCTGAGAGGACAACTGCTTTTAAATTTAGGGCAAGAGGGAAATGCATTGGGAAATGGTGGGGTCAGCAGTGAGATAAACTCCCTCCTTATTGTGGTGTCATTTCCAAGCGTCTGTAACAGTTTGCTAATTGACCACAGATCCAGGGAACCTTGTTATACTCACACTTATGCCAAAAGAAGGACCAATCAGTAGCAAACTTCTGATTTTTGCATCCAAAGTGTCATAATTTGGAAGATATAAGCAGGAGACAGAAGTTGAATCACAGCTTCTCTGCAAAAATAGACACCTGCTCCCTGTTCAATTGCACTTTGTGAAATGCCCTTTAATTTAAGATGCTCTGTTTTTGCTGCTGCTTTTTAAAGTAAAAGCTTCTTATCTGAAGCACCATTAACCTTCAGCACCATTGACATATATATGATGCTCTCTCCATATTAAACACAAACTGTTCAGCAGCTCAAGGACTGACCCATAAACAGGACATTCATGAGGTGACCACAGTGAGATACACAGCCAGGTGGTGAGCCAGAGGCACTGATGAGGAAGTGGATTTGGGGGCAAGGTAGGTGAGGGTGGAGGGAGAGCAAAATCATTTCTGATTTATAAGGGGCTTTAATTAACCATGAAATGTGAAATGTGTTGGTTTAGAGTCATTAGTGTCAACCCAAGTATTCCTAAAACTCAATGCCATTGAGGTCACAGGTAGGCTTTCAGTCAGGATTTATTGAATTAAATGGAATGGGAAGAACTTGGGTAACAGAAATCCACCATACCCATTAGTTACAGAGTTAATTTTATTAGAGGTTCTCAATTCTCCTCATAGAAGTAGCTGTGACTGACTTGAATATTTTTTCTTCTGTGTTTTCACTAGCCCAAAGCAGTAATTACTGTGAGAACATGGAGGCCATTGCTTAAGTCATGAGTGGTTAGGAGGGTGCTCCCCTCCCTCCCCAACACAACCTCCAACCCCATCAGCACTCATTCATAAACACAAAATCTGACTTAAATTCCAATAGCCCAGATTTATTTACCTGGCTGAAGACATTGAGGCTTCAGAAATTGAATATTCGTGTATAACCAATCTGGAAGTCATAAGACTCAATGTTATTAGATTGGACATTTGCCTCTTGGTTCTACTTAGTAACTTAGAACTTCATTCTAACAGAATGTTTCACTGAGATCTAGGGAACAAAGATAGATCTTTTTTGATGGAGAGTGGTGTTTGTGGAATTGCAAGTGGTGACAGTCTGTCCCAAAGCTCAAAGCATTGCTGAAAAGAGCAGGAGGAATGGTAGGGACATCTCTGAGCAGCTATAGGGATAGATGTTGGGACATAGATAATAGCAAAATGACAGGATGACCAGCAGATAGGGAAAACAGAATGAATTAAGTTAAGCAAAGTCTCGATTTTCTGTTGGTGGTGAACTAAATATCCTACTGCCATAAATGGTTTATGACACAACATGTTTCCTAAGGTCAAATCGTTGTTGAGGGCGACACCTGTTGCTCAGTGGTTAGAGCACCATCCCCATATACCTAGGGTGGAGGGTTTGAACCTGGCCCTGGCTAAATTGCAACAGAAAAATAGCCAGGCATTGTGGTGGGCGCCTGTAGTCTTGGCTACTCGGAAGGCTGAGGCAGGAGAATGACCTAAGCCCAGGAGTTTGAAGTTGCTGTGAGCTGTGACGTCACAGCACTCTACTGAGGGCGATAAAGTGAAATTCTGTCTCTAAAAAAAAAAAAATCGTAGTTGATATATTATTTCAATTCAGTGACTATTTACTGCATATTTACAGTATGTTACAAACTGTGCCAGGTATATAGAAGGGACAGAGCCCCTTATGCAGCTTATATTTTAGTAATGGTTACCTGTAATCACAATCAGTGTAATAGAATATAAACTGGTGGGTAGTTAATTATATAAAGGATAATAGAAGAGATCCCTAATCTGGTCTTCAGTAGGGTCATGGAAAGCTTCTTAGAGAAATACACATTTAGGTTGATGGCTTGGGAAGGATTAGTAGAAATTTGCCAAGGGTACATGGTGGGGGTGGGAAGAGAGTTCTAATAAGAAGAAACAGCATGGACTGGTGCCTGTGGCTCAGTGGGTAGGGCCCTGGCCCGTATACCGAGGGTGGTGGGTTCAAACCTGGCCCTGGCCAAACTGCAACAAAAAATAGCTGGGGGTTGTGGCTGGTGACTGTAGTCCCAGCTACTCGGGAGGCTGAGGCAAAAGAATCGCCTAAACCCAGGAGTTGGAGGTTGCTGTGAGCTGTGTGACGCCACGGCACTCTACTGAGGGTGACAAAGTGAAACTCTGTCTCTAAGAAAAAAAGAAAAAAAAAAAAAAGGAACAGCATGTACAAAGGTCCAGAGGCAAAAGAAGTTGACACTTTTAAGGAACCGAAAAGTAGTTTGATTGGAACACACAGTGTGAGACAGAGAAAGGTGAGAGATTAGGTTGGAGAGAGAGGCAGGGGTCAAGTCATAAAAGAGCCATGTTAAAGTATTTATGCTTAATCTGAAGAGCTATAAAAAATCAGTCTTTACAGATGAACTTATTTGGGGTCAGAAACTTTCAACTTCTACCAGTGTCATTTTTCTGGGTGGGAGAAACTCAGTTATGAACAGGTCATAGATTAAGGCCTTCCAATCTACCACCAATGTGAAATGCTTTTTGGACAAGTTACTCAATATAAGAAGTTCATAAGTTCTCTGGGAGGATCACCTGACTCAAGCTAGGGCCTACCCAGGGAACTTGATATTGATATCAGAGATTTGTCTAACCCACAAATAGGACAATTTGACCTTTAACGTCCCTTCTGATGTGAATACCCATGATTTTTGGCCTAGATCTTCTGCTTGTCACCCCTGTACTCTTTCTGTGACCTCATTCTGCCTACCCAAGTGGAACTATAATATATTAGGGAGGTATAAACTACACCCACATAGGCAATGGGTCCAACTTTGCATTTGGCAAAAGGTCGTACTTTGTTCTTAGTCATTGCTATCTTTATCCAGCCAACTGAATCCAAGTTGAAGGCCCTCCCACCCTGCTTATTCATGCCAGATGCCCCTTCTGCCAGTCAACACTACTGATTGGGCTCATCTGGTTGTTCAGGAAGTTTCTGTCTCTGGTGCAGAGTACATACTGAATTAAAGACCCTACTTCTTTTCTTCACCTCAGATGCCCTCCTGGAAACTTGGATTCTGCTTTGAGCTGTTGCTTATATATGTAGTGTCCTACAGGCATTTTCAACTTCCTAAGCCAGAGAGAGCCATCTCTCATTTGGCCATTAAGTAATATCAGTAAGTATGACTGGAGAGGAAGTGAATGAGGCATCCGCAGATCTGAGTTTTAGTTCAGTTCTGCCCTGCCCTGGCTGTGGGACCTTGAGTAAGTCACTTATTTTTGCTGTGTCTTGGTTTCCTCTTGACAGAGAGGATATAATAGATGTGCAAATACTCTGAACTGTAGAATGTTCAGGAAAGGTAAAGTAATCATTAAAATAATCACCACCACCACCCCTGTCATTATCATAGACAAGACCAACATAAGCTACACAGATCGTACACTCACATACATGCATTGGAAGGCGCCTCCTCATAAGCTCTGAATACACCACAGGCCCCTCCCTGCCCAGGAGTTGTCTTGTGAGGATGAGGTGGGATACTAGCGTTTACGACAGAATGT
>CAUYRH010141179.1:0-21472 GCA_963574655.1 Perodicticus potto
ATCACAGCTCACAGCAACCTCCAATTCCTGGGCTCAAGCGAGTCTCCTGCCTCTGCCTCCCAAGTAGCTGGGACTACAGGCACCCGCCACAACACCCGGCCATTTTTTGGTTGCAGCCATCATTGTTGTTTGGCGGGCCCGTGCTGGATTCGAACCCGCCAGCTCAGGTGTACGTGGCTGGTGCCTTAGCCCGTTGAGCCACAGGCGCCGAGCCCCAAGTGTACATTATAAAGGGAAAAATACTATAGTCTGAATGTATCCTGCCCCCAATTTATATGTTGAGACCTAAACACCAAGGTATTAGGGAGCAGGGCCTTTGGGAGGTGATTAAGTCATGAAGGCATAGCCTTCATGATTAGGATTAGTGCCCTTATAAAGGAGGTCTCAGAAAGCTAGCTGGTCCCTTCCACCATGTGAGAACACAGCAAAAAGGCTCTATTTATAACCCAGGAAGTGCATCCTCACCAGACGCTGAATCTACTGGTACCTTGGTCTTGGACTTCCCAGCCTCCAGAACTGCAAGAAATAAATTTCTGTTGTTTATAAGTCACCCAGTTTATAGTATTTTGTTATAGCAGGCCAAACAGACCAAGACAGCGTTAGGGAAAACTGAAACCTGGCAGCATCAAGTGTTGGTGAGGATGATAGGAATGAGCTATCATGTATGCTGCTGGGGGACTGCAGGTGGGCAAGGCCCGTCAGAGGCAATTTAGCACTCTCTTGTAGACTTTAAAATCTGAATCCCCATGACCCAGCAATCCTACTTCTCAGGAGAAACACTTGCACATGTGCATGCAGAGACCTGTGCAAAGCTACAATGCAGCATTCCTGTGATCATGAGAAACTAGAAACAACTTAAATATCTGGTCATAGGGATGCATACATGAAATACATCCACACTGTGGAATACTGTGAAGCAATTAGATACAGCTTAGAAGACACATCCAGGGCCACCATAGTGCATGCCATGTCTTCATGGGAATAACAAAAAGATAATTGTCTCTAGGTTAATCAGCTACAAAAAGGCACTCTTCCTCTGGATTAAGCTAGTGGAGATAGAGTTAGGTTCAGTCTTCCTCATGCCTTTTGGCTGTGTAACCAGAGCTGTGGCTCTGAGTTCTGTCCTATCAACCTGAAGGACTGTGTCAAATGAAAAAACAAATTTTAGACTAGTACAAAAAACAGTACATGTCTTTAACAAATTTAAACACATATTCTTCATAATTTCTCTGAGGACATAAATATTAATACCTGATATTCATTGTGCTTGTTAATGGGTAGAAAAAGGACTCAAGGTCCTTCCCTGCAATACCTGTTACTTCTGGGGAGGTTAGAAGGGTGGGAGTGGAAACTGTTGGTCAAGGTAGCCTTCAACCGTATTCAATGTGTCCAATGTGTTTTCATTTAATTTTTCATAAGAAAAATGCATTGGTCTATACTTTATATGACTAGAATTAAAGTTTAAATGAAAAAATAGAAAGGTAGGCTTTGGGGGCAGAAGGTAAACTTTATGTCATCCTAGATGACACTTACCAGCACTACCCAAAATTGAGAATACAATGGACTCATGTCAGGTTTTGGCCCAGGCCTAAACCAAACATGCCTGGGCCAAAACTTGACATGAGTCCATTCTATTCTCAATCTTGGGATGAGATGGGTTAGAAAGTGAAAGAGAGCTCAGATTGGATAAAAGAGCTTTTCAGAAATCAGTGAAAAGTGGGCTTGCTCAAACTGTATCTTTCCTAGGCATACCTGCAGGCAATCTTGGTGACTTCAGCCCCAAGAATCCCAGAATTTTCCCCAAGGCTGGAAGATAACAGAGAAAAGAGGAGGAAGGGAGTAGAGCCTCCCCCTCCCTATCCTCCCCCACAGACAGTATTTCCCCAAGGCAAAGATGGAAAGTAGTGAGAAAGTCAACACATCAACTTGAGCAAGATCAAAGGAACCACCCAATGATTGGGGGGGAGGGCATTATATCACAGTGAAAAGAAGGTGAGGAAGTTGACTGGTCTTGAAATTGTTTTTTAATGGTTTGATTTCACGGTCTTCTTGTTACTTAAGTACCATTCATCTTCCTCCAGATCTCTAGCAGGAGTTTCATATGGTTTGGCAGCTCAATTTCCTCTTAGCCTACCGGTCACTTATCTAGGGAAGGCACATTGTGAGTCATTCCAACCTACCCCACCAAGTCTCAGCATCCCTCTCTTTGCAAGAGTTAAAGCCCACATGGGAATGGATTTATATCTCAAAACACTTGTCACTCTTGTCAATTCATTCAGAAGCAACCCTTGTATTGATTGTTCCTGCTTCGGGTACTGTTTAATTATCTCTCAGAACAAGTGGCCAGTCAAGGAGATTTCATTGAATGACAATGATGTTTGACTTAAATGTGCAACTCTAAAGGAACAATAGTTTCACACTTATTTATTAATTTCCTGCACATATGTTCCTTTCTTTTGCCTGCACCACCCACCTGTCATGCCCATCCACCAGCCAGTATCTGGCCTGGGCCATAATGTGCTACCTTGGCCCTTCTGTGTTGTCTACTGTTTCTCAGAGATCTGTCTGGCATTTCCATTCCCAGTTGGTTCCCATGGCAGGGGTGTTATTTCTCTTCCAGTGACTGAGACAGAAGGAGAAATCTGGAATGAAAGGGCAGCAAACAGAATGATAAAAAACTAAAAAGCTAAATCCACATTCAAAAGCTCTGGCTTGGCTCAGCGCCTATAGCACAGTGGTTATGGCGCCAGCCACATACACTGAAGGTGGCAGGTTTGAGCCCCTGGCCCAGGCCAGCTAACCAACAATGGCAACTATAACAAAAAATAGCTGGGAATCGTGGTGGGCACCTGTGGTCCCAGCTGCTCGGGAGGCTGAGGCAGGAGAATCGCTTGAGCGATTTGTGATGCCACGGCACTCTACCGAGGGTGACATAGTAAGATTCTGTCTCAAAAAAAATAGCAACAACAACAGCAAAAAAGCTGTGGCTACCGAGGAGGAATGCTGGCTCCATGTGCTGGGGAGTAGCATCTCTTGTTACCATCAAACCTGTTTAGGTGCACCTGACAATAGAGCTGCAGGCTGGCCACAGCTTCTGCTCTTGCTCCCATCTCTTTATCTCTCCATGGTTGCCAGGCACAGTCAGGCCCCTTGTCATTGTCCATGTTCCTGCTGTTTCTGGGACCATGACTGTTTCAGGTGCTTTTCTTAGATGCAAACTGAGTCAAGGATCCCAGAGGAAACAGTTTGTGTGGGAGGTGATCTCAGGAAACACTACCAGTGAAGTGAGGAGGTGAGCCTGCAAAGGGAAGGATAGTCAGTAAAGAATATGTTATCAATCAGGGTACCACTGTGGGTAAAGCGGACCCAGTCCTCTGGGAGACATCAGAACTTACC
The DNA here is from genome assembly GCA_963574655.1 of Perodicticus potto. Taxonomy (NCBI): domain Eukaryota; kingdom Metazoa; phylum Chordata; class Mammalia; order Primates; family Lorisidae; genus Perodicticus; species Perodicticus potto. Next base: position 3,397 of record CAUYRH010141179.1, read on the forward strand.
TCTAAGTTTTCCCACTTGAGTGGCAAAGTAGCTGCAGCATTTACCTCCAACTCCCACCTACCACTCACTGCTAAGGGCTGCTCCCAGGGGCTGCCTCTCTGGCTCTCCCATCCTTCCCAGTATATGTTGGCAAGAAAGCCCCAGGCTAAAGAGTTTTGTATGTGCACATAGTCAGCAGCTGTGCCATGTCCCAGATGGCGAGTCCAATAGGCATGGGTAGTACCCTCCCAAACTGCTGCAAGTTTCCACTCCCCTTTCTGGCTGGAAAACTCATTTATCTTTTAAGATCCACATGAAATTTGCTCTCCTCTGAAATGTTACCTCCTTCTACACTCCCTCCTCATGAGGAAGAATTAATAGCTTCCTCCTGCAAGCTCTGTTAACACTTTGCTCACACTTCAATTAAACCAGCAACCAGAGTTTTTTCTTTTTTTACTATTCTTCCCAAACAAACTAAACACACAATTTGACAGTGGAGGTCAAGTATGAGCTGTCTAGGTATCACAATCACCCATTCGTTTTACTTATATTTACTGAGGATCTACTTTGTGGCAAGCATTGTTCCAGGTACTGGGGATACAGAGGTAAAAAAAAAAAAAAAATAAAGAGAGAGAGAGACTACTAAGTGCCTGCTTTCTTGATTTTAGCAGTTTGTGTGTATGTGTAGATGACAGATAAAGACAAATTAGTGTATGTCAGTGGTAATAAATGCAATGAAGAAAAATAGAGCCAGGTATGGAATAGAAACTGAATATGTAGTGGGGTAGTCTTTTATATGGGATATCAGCAGAAGGCCCTTCTGATAAAATGGCATTTGAATGTGGCTATTGAATAAAATGAGGAGGTCATCCGTAAAAGTACTTAGGGAAGAGAAGTCTGGGCAAAAAGAATCACAAGAATCACATATGTTTGGGTACAGTGGCTCATGCCTATAATCCTAGCCCTTTAGGAGACCAAGGTGAGAAGATTACTTGAGGCCAGGAGTTCAAGACCAGCTTAGGCAATATAGTGAGAGCCCTATCTCTAAAAAACTTTAAAAAATAAATTAGCCAGGCATGGTGACACATGGCTGTAGTCTCAACTATTCAGGAAGTTGAGGCAGGAGGATCACTGGAGCCCAGGAGTTTGAGGTTGCAGTGAGCTCTGATGATGCCATTGCATTCTAGCCCAAGCAATAGAGCAAGACCTTATATAAACAAACAAACAACAACAACAACAACAAAAACCCAGAATCAGATGTGCAAGGTGAAAGCATGCAGGATGTGAGAACAGAACAGTAGAAGCACATAACACCTGCCCAGTTCAAGACGGATTTAATCATCTGGAAGATCTACCTACAAATCCCTTCTTATTTGGCTGAGCTATTCACTCATCCTGTGCCCATCTCTACCACTGCACTTATCAAATGATACTGTAATTACATGCAAGGTCATGTAGGATAGATACCGTGTCTCTTGATTATTTTTGTGTCTCTTATATCAAATTCAGTGACCATTCTGTCATAGGTGTTCAAAATGTTCCTTAAATGTAAGTCTTCATTCTTTGTACCCTCAATAAACCCCCAACAATAAAAAAATGGAAGTCTTCATTATTCTTCACCCTAAACTTGGAAAAATAGAGATCAAATCACAGAAAGGGTTCCTTGGAAATATACGCTTGCTACAGTGCACCTCTGCTTGCAAATTAAGTTGTTGGGGAATAACTTCAGAATTCCTGATGGCAGTGTCTGTTCTTGGCTGAAACTAGGACTCTTTTAGGAATTACAGCCCTACAACTTGTGATGGTTGAACATATTTTACAAACTGACCAGTGTGAATTTTTGCTGCCAAAAAGCAATGATATATTACAACTTTGATGCATGAATACAGCCTTCATCCTCTAGAAACCACCAGCGCTTGAGGTCCCATCCTATAGCAGAAGGAGCAGCTACTCAGGGCTGACTCTGATGTGGGCCTGAGTGATTATATTTTAAGGTGGTAAAAGATGACAGCATGCTTTAGACAAAAAAAATGTTACGAGCATTCACATTAGTAAGGATGTTTGGGGTTTGCAAGGACAATAGTGTTTTCTGGAACTGGCACTCTCTGCCCTTCCTTTAGGAAACTGTACCTTTCCTATTCCAAACATACAACTAGGGAGAGGGAGGAGCTGGCAATCACCATTCCCGTGGTTACAGGGTGAATGGCCTCACGAGGTAGGTATTATTAATATACCCATTTTGGTGAGTGAATAACCTGAAGTTCAGCAAAATGAAGTTTGTGCCCACATTCACTGAACTATAAAGGAATACAGCCAGGGCCAAACCCACTTCTTAGTGGCTTCTCTTCATGGAAATGAGAGAAAACAAGGAAGTAGCAGGACAGTGGGGTACTCATCCCAGGGGTGGGCACTTTTTTGGCATTTTTCAGCCTTCTTCTCCTGCTCTCCTACAGATATCTGCATAGACAGCTATAGCCTACTTGAACTCCCCACCCATCCGGAGAAATGGCCTGACCCAAGCTTCAGATTAGAACCAGATGGAGCCAGAGCTATTTCAAGGCCACCCCATCACACGAGAGCCATGTAAGTGGACCCTCCCTGCTCCCCATCTCTCCCCTTTGTCCCACACGTAGACAAGCCAGAGACAGAAGAGAGAGGGGAGAAGGAAAGCCATGCACTCTCTCCACCTGAGTCCTTTGAGCCACAAATCTAGACATTAGCAAAGAAGAAATCATGGCATTACACAGAATATTGGTGTTTTTAGCAGGACCTAGCTGTATTTAATTATTTTAAGCAGCCAAAAAGGTACAGAATCCGCTGAGCTAAATTAAAGGCTGAGAAAGGGAGATAACACAGAATACAGCAATGAGTGGAAAAAAATGTCTCACGCTGGTATCTCCACTGCACTGAGCATTCTCAATGAGATGCTTATACTTAGATTCTCTTAATCGACCTATCTTCCCTACTCCTTTGGAGCCATTTGCAGCTCACTTTCATGTGATTTCTTAGGAGTGAGAAACAAGACCAGAACTCTGCGTCCCTGCTTTGCTTGTATCTTCTTAGCTCATTTCCTCACAGGGCAGACAGGCTTTCTCTGGGTGGCCAGAAACAAGGCCACTGTCTTCTCTAACTTCAGATTCTTCCTGATCCATAACCCAAGAAACAGGGCCTTTTGCCAACTCCAGTGGAAAAATCTCAGGGAAAGACCTTGATTGGCCTTGCTTAAGTTACATGATTCCTCATCAAATGAGTGATTGCAATTTCCATATTTTAAGTTTCTCTTCTCTGAAAGTTATATAAATTCCCATTTGTAAACAAGAACCTCTCTTTGTCTATCCTTTTTTATCCTTGGATAATAAAAAGATTAAGAAGTTGTATGGCTATCATCTCTACTGTTTAGATAGCACTCATTCAGATGCTTGATGGAGGCCAAAATCACAGCAGACTGTACCAAGAACATGTTGGCGATCAGAGCAAGATAGGTATAGAACCAGGAAGGCCAAATGCCACAGGGCAAGGCCAATCCACAGAGACCAGATTCCTACAGAAACTGCTCAGGGACAAATGTGGCACCAGCGTTGGGGTGACAACTTAGTTCTCACTTAGACTGGTTGCTGCTTCTCGGCAGGAGCTAAACCCCACCAATGGAAGGCAGTAAGCAGGTACAGCCAGATGGAGTAAGCCAGGCAGATGCTGGTGGCAAGAACAGATTTGCTCTGGGTATTTCTTTCCTGGGGGGTCGGGGGGCTCACACTTCCAGATCCAAACCTGGAGAAGCTTAAATAAAGAAAACAAAGTCACTTAAGCTATCCTTTCTGGAGAGTTTTAATCATCATCTTTTTCTCTTTATAAATGTTCTCAGCAGAATAAAGCCAAGAAAATAAAGTCTAGAAGGAGTTGAGCTGAATATCCAACCCAGAATATTCCTTTTGGTAGCTGTACCAGAATTCAACTACTCCCTGATGTGAAGCACATTTAGGTTGTCCTAGTTATCTTGGTTTACTTAGTACTTGACACAGTGTCTGGCACAGAGTTGATATTCAGAAAATACTGTTGGATTAATTAATTAATCCTTTAATTACATGAGGAAACGAGATAGCTATGCAGGAAAACATTCGTCTATTAAATGTGGGCAAGAAAGGAATAATGGATATGAAGATAAATCACTTGAGCCCATGGCTACTGCAGTATAGTGTCACAAGAGCTGGTTCTGACCAAGGTTTGTGCTCTGCCAGTAACTAGCTGTGCTCCTTGAACCTCGGTTTCCTCATCTGTACAATGAAGGTACTAAGTCTGAGGTGCTCCTGGCTCTGTCCAGCTCTGAAATTCTCTGCATCATGACATCTGGCCATTCCTTCTTTGACTTAGAACATATGCATTTTCCCCCCCAAAAGGATGTAAGAGAGATTTCTGCTTTCTATTTGATGAAGATAAGGGAGTTTATTAAGATGGGCTAATTAATTAACCTCTCCTGCCATAAAAAGTGAGTCCTGGGAGCACGGGGCCAGCTTAAGTGACCTTTAATTAAGTTGTTAAACTATTCATGATTATGCAAATGTTTGTCTGAGACCACAGGGCAGGAAGTTTTCCCTAGCACAGAGGAAAAGGAGAAGTCTTCTTGTGTGGTTGACTTCTGCAGGTTGAGGGGAGAAGGAAGTGTGGCCCTGAGAAGGGGTTAATGCAGGAGGTCATAGAATTGCAGGCAAGAAATTAGAAATTTTTTAAAAAGAAAAAGGAAACAGGTACTCCCAGGTAGAAAAACAAAAATATGAGGCAAGAAATAACATGTGAAACTACCTACATACCCTACACTTTATGTACTTATTACTACCCACAAGCCTCTAATTTGCAAAAAAAAGAAAAAAAAGCTAGTGAGTTCAATATCATCATCTTAATTTTACAGATGAGGAAACTGAGTCCAGGAGTTCACTTTGATTAACTTGCAATACTGAGAGCCTACTAAGTGCCAGGAGTAAGTTACACAGCAGTGCATGTGATGGACATGAAACTCACAGCCCAGCGAGGGCTGTCAGACCCCTCCCAAAAGATTAGCCAAATAACTCTTTAATTATAATAACATGAAGCTATGCAAAAGGAATAGTCTAGGGTACACACTGGGGTGCAGGCAAGTAGCAGATGCAGCTACCTAACTTGCTGCAGGGTTGAGATAAGAGCTCTGCAGAAGCAAGCAGGGTGGGTGGGAGGTTGCCAGGTGAGGACAGTGGAGGCCGGAGGAGAGGTCCCAACTGAATGGAGTGCCCCAGTCAAGGCCTCAAAAAGATTACCGCTTCCCTCCCCGACCCCAACTATGCTAGGGCCCTGACAGTGCCCTTATAGGACCCAGGTTCCCTTCTTAGCTCCTAATTTGTAATCGTACATTTATTTCTGTGATTGTTAGATTACTGTCTGCCATCCATATTAAGCTCATTATAGGAGAACAGGGACTGTCCCTGCTTTAGGTCACTGGGGTAATCTCAGCACTTGATTCAGGACTGAGGCAAAAAATATGCTCCATAACCATTTGCTGAGTAAATTAATAAAGCTGATAAGTGTGAAAAACCTTGTAATTAAAAACAGTGAAATAGAAAATGACAACTTGACTTTCGGTTAGTAAGGGGTCTTTAGCATAATATCTGAAAGATAGTCTTTACATTCTAAATGGCAGTTGTTATTTAAGATAACTATAAATTGGCTTGGCACTTATAGCTCAGCAGCTAGAGAACCAAGCAGGTTCAAACCCAGCCCGGCCCGCTAAACGACAATGAGAACTACAAAAAAAAAAAAAAAATAGCCAGGCATCGTGGAGGGTGCCTGTAGTCACAGCTACTTGGGAGGCTGAGGCAAAAGAATCGCTTAAGCCCAAGAGTTTAAGGTTGCTGTGAGCTGTGACGCCATAGCACTCTACTGAGGGCGACATAGTGAGACTCTGTCTCAAAAAAAAAAAAAAAGATAACTATAAATAACCTGGAACTATAAAAATATTCTAACATTGTGTTTGATGGTCCTCATTTTGGGGTGACAGAAGTGAAGTGACTTGCCCACAGTCACTGGGGCAGACTCCCCAGCTGGGTGCACAGGCCTGACAATGCTGCCTGACAGAAGGCGCACAGTCAGAGGGGAGCTGGCTTTCTTCTGCTCCTCACCCCACAGCATCTCACCTATCAGGAGCTCTTATTACCAAACTTTGAAAATCTCCATCTCAGTCTTTTGTCTGTACACCTGGATGATTATTTGCTTAATATTTTTCTTTAAATCAACTCAATGTGTTACTTTGAAAAGGTCAATGGACAGAACATTGTCACTTTTTCTTGAATAATACGTAGTGGACATAACAACTGCGATAAACACAATGAAAACAAAAATGTCTTGATTAAGTTCATGTATTAAAGTATGGGAAAGGATCCGAACCCGAGAGCTACTCTCTGTGTTAAAACAGAAGAAATACTAAAGAATCTTCTTTGTGCAGAAGGAAAATGTTCCCAGACAGAAGACAAAAAGTACAGGAGGAAATACAATGCATGTAAAAGGGAAATATACAAACTATTGATGGTTTAAAGCAAGAACCATAATGACATATATGAAAAAATAAAATATATATCAACAAGCACAAAAAAGCAAGCAAGGGATAGATGGATTAAAATTGTTGTAAGGATCTTGTGGTGTTCAGAATGTGGTCGACTGTAATAAGTTAAGGACGCATACTAGGGTAACCCACTAAAACAGTGACAGTATATAAAGCACAGTAGAAAAGCTAATACAGAAGATAAAATAGAGGGGGAAAAAAAATTTTGGTAAGAATGCATTAACAAGGTAAAAAAGATGTCAGTATAAACCCAGGACTTCAGTAGAGATGAAAGAAACTTGGAAAGAAAATCAGCTTTGTGCTTTTGATTCATTATTTCCTAGTGTTGCATCCATAATCCACCTGAAAGCCACTTCCTCTTACCCTGAAGAAGTGGGTACTAGGCTTTGAAACCTCGTCCACCCAGGGGATATGCCCAGGAGGCCATCTGTTACTAGGAATGGCACTTGGAATCACGTGTCCATAGTCCTCTCACTTTTCTTTTGGGACAAATGTCAGAATAGAATTTGGCTCCACATAAACAGCCAGATACCACTTCTAACCAGAGGCCTTCCTTCAAACCAGTGCCCACCAAATGGCATTTGACAATGTCTGGAGACCCTTTTGGTTGTCACATTAGTGGGAGAAGGACTGTTGCTAGCATCTGGATGCCAGGGATGCTGCCAAACACTCTACAAAATGCAATACAGCCCCAAATAGTGAGGAATCATCTGGCCTGAAATGTCAATAGTGCCAAGGTTGAGAAATTTTGCTTTAGGGCAAAATTATAATAATCATAACACCAAACTGGAGTCTTGAGCTAACGCCAAGAGGAAGAGAGTCAGCAACACGAATGCACCTGTTCTGAATGCCACTGTAGTAGACAATCTTCAGCCCTACATCTCTGCACTGAAATCCAAGGCATCGTTTACACCAAGGCTCTTCTCAGAGAGTTTGGTGACATTCTTGAGCACAGAAAAGCTCTAGTTTCACAGAGCTGAAATCCTAGAAATTAGGTAAAGACCTTTCTTGACATCAAACCCTAGAGAGACAGCACTGTGGGAATAGAGTAATACAATGCTGTTTTGACATGACACATCTACAAGACCTATGATGAGGACATAAGTGACCTCCTTAAACCTTGACAACCCCATGGTCAAGCTTGTGTCTCAAGAAGTCTCTCCAGGATGCCTGAGTTGCTTTCCTAGCCTTGTTTTTCTTGTCTGTACAGTGCACAGCCAGGTGAAGAGAGAACTCTTTCCTTAGTATTTGTGTATCATACCTCCCAGGACTCACCTGTCAACGTCCACCAGCTGTCATCCTGGCCTTCTCCTGTGGCCCTTAGAGGCTCCTGGAGCCAATGTGCTTCCTCCACAGAAGCACCAAGCCTCAGGGGACACTGCCCTCCTGTCTCCTGCTGACAGCTAGGGCTCTGTAGAGCCTCAGAGATAAGACAGCACAGCTCCCTGGAGGCCCCCTCTCTGCTCCTTGGCAAGGCACCCCCAGGGATTCAGGACAGGCAGAGAACTCTCTGAGGGACAAAGTCTGCACTGCACCCCAGGCTTCCCTCCCACATGATGGTGGTATGGGGGGGGGACGGGAAGAGGAGCAGCCTGACGCAAGGCAGGGAAGTGGGAGGGAACAGGAGGGAGAATGCCGATTCACTCTGGCCCTGCGCAGAATCTCCCCATTATTTCTCCTCAAAGTTCTCCAAAGCATTAACATCTGGAGGTGCCTCCTGAGGATCTCCAGGGTGGGTAGTGCAAATCCATGCTGAGGAGTTGGTATCAAGGGCACTGCTGTGTTCAGGAGGAATTTTCTTACCTGGGTAGATCGTGCTGAGGTGGTGTTAACAACCATTGTGTAGACCTCGTGCTACGTCCAACTGTCCATCAAGCTCAGCCTACTGTACCCCTCTCTCTCCTCATGTCCCTTTTCCCAATCCTCCCCTAGCCCCATCCCTAATGTCCCATTTTGATCTAGGTGGATCACCTCTTACCTGAATGGCTGGGGAGTCCCCTGCTCATCTCCCTCACTTTCTACCTCCTGACTACAAGTCCCTCTGCAGACATCTGTGCGGGTATACTTTCTTCCCTTGTGATTTTTCAGAAACATAATTCTGATCACCATCCTTTTTAAAACCCCTGGAGGACTTGCCCTAGCTTCCAAAAACTCCAAATTCCTTAGTGCAAGGGAGAAGTTCCTCTGGAATGCAGCCCCTCCTCTTCTCTTTAGCTCATCTCTCCCAGGCAAACCCCCAGGGAGGGGGATAATTAGATGAGTCAGTCATAGAGGAAGCAAAAACCTCTGTCCCCATGGCTTCACTCCTTCTAAAGGTCATCCCGGCTGAGGCAGCCATTCACACCAGGGCAGCCAGTAAGCACTGAAGGCATGGCTCCTGACTCTGAGGAACACCGCCTCTGCTGGGCAAACCCCACTTCACACTCGCTGCACCCCTAGGGGCGCCATCTTTCAGGAGACCAGCCTCTTGTTCCTACTACTGTCTCCTCCAGCCACGTCTGAGTAACAGGGTAATGACTGACATTCCCTGAGCTCTTATGGCATGTTCCAGGTCCTGAGCTAAGCCCTTCACCTGCCCTGTCTCATTTGGCCTTCATGGCAGCCCTACAAGGCAATAAAATTATTTTCTCCATGTTGCCAATGAACAAACTGAGACCCGGAGGTCAAGCAGCTTGAAGGCCACACCATCAGAAAATGGCAGCACGGGAATTTATAATCAGGCTTACCCTAAACACCTGCCCATCCTTTTCCTAGGTTAAGGTGGGGAGCCAAAGCTGCTTCAGAATTCAGAATGGGGGGGGGCATTTATAGCATGTTACTTATTCTTCTGTGTGTATTTTCAGCACTTGTGAGCAGCCGCTGATTTGGCATTTCTTCTGAAAAGATGTCCCTGCCCACTTTGAGGACTTATGTATCCTGTTTAATAGATGAGGATTCATCTAGGTCAGTGGTTCTCAACCTGTGGGTCGCGACCCACAGGAACTCTGTTGAAGGGTCACAGCATTAGGAAGGTTGAGAACCACTGACCTAGGTGGTGGGCTGCCATTTGGCCTGCCAGTTCTGAAAGAATCCTGTATGACTTGACCAAATTTGGGAGAAAAGAAGGAAGCTCTACCACTCTACTTGGTCACCCTGATCTCGGAGGCTGCAGGCAGGGAAACTCAGTTCAGAAAGTGACCTTCCACGTGCCCAGAAAGGAATGAGTTTGATTATAAATTTAAACCCATCCTAGGGCTCCCCCAGGACCTGGAAGGGGTGTTCTAGCATATCAGAGACAGCAGCTGAGTTATTTGTGCTGACTCCCCTTCAGTGTGGAGAGTGAAGAGAGGGAGGGAGAACACAGCCCGAAAGAGGCTGGACACGGAGGGTCTCCGCAGGGGTGCACAAGAAGAGTTGTATTAGACATGAAGATCTGCACTAGGGAACAGAGAGATTTCCCAGAGGTGGCTGAATCCTTAAAAAGTTAATCTCTCAGGCTGCCCTTCTCAACTTTGTGGCTGTTCTTCATCTATTGTGTTTGGGTTAAAGGTCAGTGAAAATGTACAGCACAGGGTTATTCAGGACCTACCTATGGGGATGCATCTGCTTTCTTCAGTGGCAACACAGACTCCAACATGTGTAATCCTCCCTGCCCTGTGCAGTACAGAGTTGCTGTGCCTGAGGCCTGGAACAGTCTGGAGGTGAATCTGGCCAGGGAGGGTGCTCCTTGTGGGGAGTGCGGGGGGGGGGGGGGGAGCCGGAATTCCTGACATTCAAGAGACTATCTCTCCCTCAAGATTTATGGACTTCATTTTACGTTTTAATGGTTTCTGTCAAAATTCCAAGAGGCTTTAGTGACTGATGGGAAGCAAGGAAAGGGAAAGAATACACCAAGTGGTGGAAATAGCATCGACAAAGGCTGTTCAGAAGTGAACAAACATTTGTTTGGCACATGTTTGCTGAGTACCTACCACATGTCTTTGACTTATTCCCAGATAAAAAGGTTTGGGGCATAAAACTCTGAAGGATACTCTTAAGGCTGCTGCAGTGCCTGGCCTCTCAGAGAGCAGAGGCCTGCTGCCCTTCCTTCCAACCAGGGGGCAGAGAGCGGAGCTCAGTTCCCACCAACCCTGCCCCAACTAGCAGCGAAGCTTCAAAATAATTGAGCCCAGGAGCTGAGATAGAGACAAAGAACTGCTCTTTACTCTTCCCAGGGTCTAAATCCTGCATGTCCCCAAGTCCCTGGCAGAATCACATCCCATTTAGACATGACTTTGGCCCTGCTGTTTGCCCAACCTCAGTTCTCTGAGTCCAAGATTCACTCCCCAAAGGCCACCTACGGCTTTCTCCCCAGGGAATGAGAGGACTCCCCTATTCACAGCAGCCCCCTCAGCCCATTTTCACCTTCCATCTTCCAGCCTTTCCTTTGAAATAAAAGTATTCAGTGCAACAGTACAAAATGAATAAAACTGTTGTTTTTAAATGCTGATTTCATGCCCCTCCCAAAGGCACTCTTTTGTTCTGTTTAATTTTTACATCAGATTGGTGATAAACTCTAGGGTGGATTCATCAAAGGAAACTGATAATCACTAACTCGGTACATTTTATTTTGTTCATTATTTTGTTAACACCTGATTCTGAAAAACACGCCTCACGAATGGGGTGGAAGCTGGCATAAAAACTATTAGCAATAAAATATTTTTGCATAGAAATAAGTTTTTTACCTGCCAGGTCCAGGTTCTAAGGATTGGTTGGAGTAGCACACAGGGAGACCTCACAATTGCTGAAAACAGCAGAAAGCTTGTGCATCAGTTGATCTGTTCTACATTTGTGGAGTATTTCATATGTACACAGACCTCAATAGAATTCAAATTTGTATAAGTAGTGGGTGTTGGTTATTTGGGGATGCCTCTCAATATCTTTAAACACCCTGCCCATCATCTGGTTTATGATGCTTGCTTTTAGAAGCAGGAATCACTTTTACTTAGCCATCCTTGTTGCTATGGAACAAGCAAGGGCCCAAGGAAGGTCTCACTCTGTTGCCTATGTTGGATTGCAGTGGTGTAATCATAGTTACTGTAACCTTGAACTCTTGGGAGTTCAAGGTTACAGTAACTATGAGTAACTCAACTCCTCCCACCTTAGCCTCCCAAGTATCTAGGACTACAAGTGTGCCAAAATTTACAAAAATTCCCCAGCTAATGTTTAAAATCTGTTTCTATAGACAGGGTCTTGCTATAATATATTGCCTAGGCTGGTCTCCAACTCCTAGCTTCAATTAATCATCCCACCCCCACCTCCCAAAGTGCTGGGATTACGGGTGTGAGTCACTGCAACAGCTTACCTGAGAGTTTGACTGAGAAACTACAATGCATTTGGTGCCCAGCGAATCCATTCTGTTGAGCACGGCAGCGCGTTACTCCAAATGGCATCCAAGCCCCAGACTCAGGGCAGTGAGCACAATATTCGTGCCTGGGGTGTATCCCTGGAACCAGATCTGTGAAGGAATCTGGCTACTGTTCTCGGTCCCTGTGCAATACAGGACTGTTCCTCTGGCCTTCTCAGAGATTCTGTGAGTTATCTAATATTGTTAAACAAACTCCTTTTCTGCTTAAATTGACTGGAATGAGTTGCTGATGTTTGCAACTGGGAACTCAGACTGTGGTAGCAGCTCTATATCAGCAAAAGTTCAAAGGAAATTTTCTGAGTTGTATAAGAAAAAAAAAGATCCAGTAGGAGTATTGGTAGCTTCAGATATGGTTAAATATAGGGGTCAGGGCCAGCTGCATAATTTTCAGGGCCCAGCACATAAGGTGGACATGGGGTCCCTTTTCAAAAACAATTAAGAATTTCAAGATGACAATGTCAGACCATTAATCCAAGCACCCATCCTTCTAAGCTCAGACCCCTATGTGCCTGCACAGGTTGCATCCCATAAATCTTCCCTCGCCGGGAGCTCAAACAACGCCAACGGGAAGGACTCCAGTGTCGGTCTCTCTCTCTCTGCTTCATGGCTTGGCTTTTCTTCTGTGATGACTGTATTCTTAAGCAGTTTTCTCTACATGGTGGTCCCCTGCATCTCCAAACTTTATTAGCAACAGAAAGAAAGAGGATCTGTTTCCTAACATTTAAACAAATTTTCTCAGAATTTTGTCTGAGTGGTCAAGACTGGATCACATACCCGGCATGGAAGGTGGAGTCATGCCAGTAGAGCACATGCCTTTAGAGTAGAGGAGGCAGAAATCAGTGACCCTGCCTAGCAAAAGGGAAAGTGGATGGTGGGCAGGCAAAAGCAACAGAGGCAACCACCATACAAGGTGCACCTGCTATTAACATGCTTATAAATTAGTAAGAAATGTGACCTTGTGAGAAGATGTGACAGAGACAGTCAGTGTCCATCAACACATGCTCCACTCACTCTGGTCTCCCTTCAGTGAGGTTTGGACTCACTATAAAGTTCTGGACTGTGGGATCGTCCTTCTCCTCCTGGAGGCCACATGTTCCAGAGCATAGTTGTAAGTAGGAGAAAGTGCCTGACAGACATTATGTTATATCTAAGCAAGAAATAAATCTTTTATGGTAATAAATCATTGATATTTCTGACTTTTCTTATTACTACAGCAAAGCCTATTCTGATATAGTACACTTAAGACAGAGAACATGAGACTTCTCTGACTCTTGGTGATCCCCAACACCACATGCTTAGAGCACACAGGAGCACTGTGGATCGGTATGGTTAGGAAATGCTGAATGGTGGAGAAGGCTGAAACAAGGTCTTAAAACATAGGTAGGACTTGAATAAGCAGAGAAAGGGGTCATCCCCAGCAGAGATTTATGTGAATAGATGGTACTCCATGAGCCTGTGGCCATTTTGGTTATTACCTCGAGTTTGATTCTTTCATTGATTTAACATGTTGTAAATTGAAGGTTCTTCTATGCCTCTGCTGGGATGCCCAGGGGCAAAGGAATGTGTGCAGATAACCTTTATGCTATTAGCCTTCCGGTGCCTCACTCCAAAGAGCATGGACCTCAGGTGGACTGGAGGAAAGCAAGGTACCGCTGGAAGCACCTCCATCGCAGGTCTGTGGAGAAGCATTCTCAAAGGCAAGTCCAGAAGATGCGTGCCATAAAGGGTGTGGGAAAAATTCAGTTCCTGCTTCTGCAGACTGGCAGATTAATGACTATGAGGATTCCCACAGTGAAGAAACCTATTTAACTTGGTGCATTTTCCTGACTGATTAGACCATGGTACATCTTCTTCCATGAAACCATCAAAGGATTACTTATGGACACTGCTGCACTCTTGGTACTATTTTACACATTTGGCCCATCTGTTACACACAGTCTACATTGCAGATTTTATAATGTACAATGGTATGTTATAAAATGGTATAAATGTTAAGTACCCGGAGTTCAGACCTATCAACTACTGCAAAGCCAGAAAGACACTTATAGTCAATACTCAGTTAAATTCCTGTTCATGCTGAGCTGAATCTCAAAGAAAAGGAGAAGGAAATGGAGGAGGAGGAGATCTGTGTGTCCATTCGGAATGTTCTTTGCTGCAGGTAGTAAAACAATAAGACTAATTTATCTTACACAAATAGAAACCATGTTTCTCCCCTAACAAATCTTAAGATCTCAGGGATGGTGCTTCTGAATGTCTCTCGATCTTGCCCTTGTCACAATAGGGCTACCTAGGTTTCAGGCCTCACATTTGTATTCAAGGCATTCTGTCCCTTTAATCAGGAAAATAAAAGCTTCCTCAACAGTCCCCAGCAAACAATTCCTTCCATCTCACTGATCCTAATAATGCCACAGGGGAAAGAGGCTGAGAAAGTCAGTCTGGCCCATCTCAGGGCAGGTAAGGAAGGACGGGAGGAATAGATACTTGGTTAGTCAGCAGTGTCTGCCACATTCTGTAACCAGAAAAACTCAGAATCTGCACCAAGGCAATTTATTATTTCTGTACATTAAGATCTAGCTGGATGCTGCCTTAATTTTATTTAACTTTTTATAGAAGTTAAAAAAAAGGTGGAGAAAGTAAACATACCCGTGAAACAGCACCCAGTTTCAGAAACAGGGCATTCCAAGTTCCCCCAGAAGATCTCTCACATCGTCCTCTAGAAGGTAGCCCCTCTCATTTATTCCATAGCATAAATCAGTTTCTTCTTTTTTCTTGTTTTTTTTTGTCCACTCGGCAGTTTTGAGTAATAGAGTTTAGCAGCTTGTCAGATGTGTGCCTCGTATCAGTAGAGCAATTTCCTCTCTTATAGTAAATATTAAAAGGAAGTGGTATGAAATGTGAAGGATCATGTGGGCTAGATCCTAAAACACCACAGGATCTGCCCTGGTTAGCACCACTGTCCTCAAGAAACAAATATGCCACATTCATTTGTACATTCACATTTGCTCTAACCATGTCCCCATAGGCGCTTGGGAAAATCATTAACTACTGTAAAAATAAATAAATTCCTGATGTCATTCAGCCTGGAGAGCGTTACAGAGTTGTCCATGCAAGAAGCAGCTCAACTGCAAATCAGCTCTTACCTATACTTCTATTAGGGGCTCATATTAGGAAATTTTCATTTCTTTTCCCCATCCTGAAATCTTTCTCCATCAGCAGAATCTCAGGAGTCTCGTTGTTTCCCAGTTTTCTCTGCTCTGGAAAGTAATTGCTCCTCTTTATCAAGTGCCTTCAAAGTTCCCCAAGTGAATTTTACTTAAGCCATGTAGACTATTTTTTACTTCACAGAGAACATACATTCTATTTAGCTTGGTGGAAAAGTAACTGCAGGTTTTGCATTGTTGAAATTTGCCAGTTGATACTGGAATACATTCTTAAGTATATATGGTTATGTTACCATCATTTGAATGTACATTTCTTGCTGCTTTTTTTGTTTTTTTTTGCTAATGATTTATTACTTGCTGTTTATTTTACATTTATTGTGGACTATGGAAATCATGTTAGACAAAAAGCAAATTTGAGTGATTTTCTTATTTGATTGTAAAATGGGTTGTAAACCAGCAGAGACAACTCACAACATCAACAACACATTTGCCCCAGGAACTGCTAATGAATGTGTAGTGGTGGTTCAAGACGTTTTGCCAAGGAAACGACAGCCTTGAAGATGAGGAGGGTAGTGGCCAGCCACCAGAAGTTGACAACCACCAACTGAAAGCACTCATTGAAGCCGATCCTCTGACACTACATGAGAAGTTGCCCAATAACTCAATGTCTGACCATTCTACAGTTGGTTGGCATTTGAAGCAAAGCGGAAAGGTGAAAAGTTCAATAAGTGGGTGTCTCATGAGCTGACTGAAAGTCAGAGTAATTGTCTTTTTCAAGTGTTCTCTTCTCTTATTCTATGCAACAACAAACAGTTTTCAATGGGATTGTGACATGAGATAAAAAGTGAATTTTATATGACAACTGGTGAAGAACAGTTGAATGGTTGACCAAGAGGAACCTCCAACGCACTTTCCAAAGCCGAACTGGCACCAAAGAAAAAGTTATGGTCTGCTGTTTAGTGGTCTGCTGCTGGACTGATCCACTGTAGCTTTCTGAGTCCTGGTGAAACCAGCACATCTAGTGTGCTCAGCAAATGGATGAGACTTGCCAAAAACTACAATGCCTGCAGTTGGCATTGATCAACAGAAAGGGCTCAATTCTTCTCCGTGACAACTCCTGACCAAACATGGCACAACCAACACTTCAGAAGTTGAACGCACTGGGCTATTAAGTTTTGCCTCATCCACCATATTCACCTGACCTCACACCAACTGACTACCATTTTTTCAAGCATTTTGACAACTTTTTGTGGAGAAAATGCTTCTGCAACCAGCAGAATGCAGAAAATGATTTCCAAGAGCTCATCACATCTCAAAGCGAGGCTACTGGAAGTAGCAAACTTATTTCTTGTTGGCAACAATGTGTTGATTGTAATGGTTCCTATTTTGAGATAAATAAAGGGGTGGTTGAGACTAGTTATAATGATTTACATTTCATGGTCCAAGGAAGTGTATTAAGTGAATTAACACTTTATTTAATCTCACAGATGAAGAAAGAGAGGTTCAGAGAGCTTATGACTTGTCTATGTTCTCATAGCCAGTAAGTGTTGAAGTGTTGGAACTAAGCTATCTGATGTGGGATTGCACATTGGCCATGCTCAGCTGGTAGGAAACCTCATACAGGCCCCTCACCATGCAAAGGCTGTGAAGTAGAAGAGGGTGCCTATCAAAGCCATGCAGTTAGGGGCCCTAGGGCACTGACAGACCTAGAAGAATACTGAGAGGACAGGAGGATGCTCAAGGGTCACCTGGGTCCAGGTTAGAATCCAAATAAGAGTAGAAGTCCCCTGAAACCCATATCCATACCCCCACGCATACAGCATTCTGAATGGGGGAAGGGCAGGATGGGATTCACTCTCCTTGGGCCAGGAGGATTCAACCACTCTCTCCCACCCCCATTCTGTTCAAGACTATCCTGGAGCCACGAGCCCAGATTGAAGAGCTCGGTTTTGTCAAGGATTCTGGGGAGCTACAGGAAAAATACCAACTCTCAGCTGATCCCTCACCTCCCCAAGCATTCCAGCGCTCCACAGAGAAGGGCCTGTCCAGATTCCCACAGCCGGTTGAGATGCAGAGACCACCTACACCTGCAGCAAGCCCAGGTTGCACATTGAATGCACTGACCAGACGCGCTGACTGTGGTCTCAGGTCGAGTCCTCTAAAGCAGGCATTGAGATAAAGATTGGTGTGAGGTGATTTATAAAGGAAGTGCTGCTGGGGAGATTGGTAAGAAAACAGAGGAAGTAAGACGGGGAAGGGGAGGAAGCCAAACAAGGATGTGATCTCAAACAGAGTCCTTTGGAAGCTTGTTTCAGCCTAATCCCACAAGGAGACCTGGAGTGAGTTATACCTCAGAGTTGTCTGGATTTGAGACGCGGAGCTGGCATTTCATCTCTCCCCATCTGCACTCCTCAGTCATTGATTAAGGACCATTCCCTACATGAGTGGGCACATAAATTCCCAGGCACTGCTGGCTCTCTGTGCATGTGGGCAAAGTAGATTCTAATAGACTGAGGACAATCCTCCAGAAAAAAAAAAAAATGCAGGTACTGGCTCCTGAAGGTGAACATCACAGTAAGAGAAGGGTCATAAAATGGCACAAAATCTAAAATGTGGACAAGCACACAACCAGGATTGAGACGCTACCTGCCACACCCCTCCTAAAATGCTGAAGTAAGTGACCCCAAAGTTCCACTGGGAATGTTCACCTGTGATCCCTCCAGCCAGTGACTCAGGAAGCACCATGTGAGGGCAGGTAGTGACAATAAGATACTGTGTATTTCTGACCTTATAATTACCTAACATTTAAAAAATTAATGTTTCTCCAACGTATTTACAAGAAAAGAACAAGAGATCCCATCTCAGGATGGGCAAAAGATCTGAAAAGAAACTTCTCTAAAGAAGACAGGCGCACGGCCTTCAGATACATGAAGAAATGCTCATTATCCTTAATCATCAGAGAAATGC
>CAUYRH010141182.1:0-17185 GCA_963574655.1 Perodicticus potto
AATATCATGAATGTTACATTAATCAGGTGGATAAAAATATCTCCGATTGTATGGGAAGCCCGCACACTGTACTCCAAGCTTGAATCATTGTACACAGTTATGACTCAATAAAAAATAATTAAAAAAAAAAAAAAAAAGAAATGGCACAGATGTACCTCCACAAGAAACAACAGCAAACAGTAAACCAGTAACTCCGTAAATGGACAAAGCAAGTGGTTATTGACTAACATTAATGAGACAATAATATGTGAATTCTGTAATGAAAAAATGAGAATCCAAATTTTAAAGAAAGAAATGACCTACATTATAATACAGAAAAGAATTTCAGAAATTTATCAGAAAAAAATTAGCAAAGAGATTAAAATAAGTCTAAAAATCAAACAGAAATCTTGAAACTTAAAAAGATATTTACTGAACTGAAAAATTTATTAAAGGTTCTCAGTACCAGATTGATCAAACAGAGCAAAAAGGTGAGCTTGAAGACAAGCTCCTTGAAAATATATAGAAAAGAAAGATCACATACAAGGTATATAAAATTACCTCAAAAGACCAAATAAAAGTATTCTTGGTATTCAACAGGGAGTTGAGCAAGAGCAAAATATAGAAAGTTTATTCAAAGAAGTAAGAATCATAAACTTTCTGAATCTTGACAAAGATATAAATATCCAGGTACGAGAAATTTAGAGGATATCACACAGATTCAACCCAAATGAGACTACCCCAAAGTGTATACTAATCACACTCTTAAAGGTCAAGGTCAAAGAGAGGATCCTAAAAGCAGAAAGAGAAAGGAAGGAAATAAATACATGCATAAATTAATCTAACAATAGATTTTCAACACAAACCGTATAGAGCAGGAGGTAGTGGGACAACATTTTCAAAGTGCTGAAAGAAAAAAACTGCCATCTGAGAGTACTGTGTTCAGAAAATCCTTTCTTCATAAATGAAGCAGAGATAAAATCTTTCCTAGAAAAACAAAAGCTGAAGAAATCTCTACCACAAGATCCATGTGCTAAAGGGAGTTCTTCATCCTGCAAAAAAAAATACTCATGGACCAAAACGAAACAAAACATTTGAAGGTTTGTTTTTTTTTTGACAGAATCTCACTTTGTCACCCTTGGTAGAGTGCCGTGGTGTCATAGCTCACAGGAACCTCAGACCCTTGGGCTCAAGTGATTCTCTTGCCTCAGCGTCCTAAGTGGCTGGGACTATGGGTACCTGCCACAAAACCTGGCTATTTTTATTTTTTTCATTTTTATTTATTTATTTATTTTTGTTGCCCTTGGTAGAGTGCCATGGTTTCATAGCTCATAGCAACCTCAAATTCTTAGACTCAAGCAATTATTTTGCCTCAGCCTCCTGAGTAGCTGGGTCTATAGGCGCCTATGCAATGCCTGGGTATTTTTAGAGATGGTGTCTCGTTCTTGCTCAGGCTGGTCTTAAACCCATGAGATCAGGCAATCCACCCACCTCAGCCTCCCAGAGTGTGCTAGGATTACAGGTATGAGCCACTGCACCTGACCTCTCTCAAAATAATAATAATAATAATAATATATATGAAGGTATAAAACTCATTGGTAAAATAAAGTTCATGAACAAACCCAGAATACTCTAATGCTATCATTGTGATGAGTGATCCATTTATACTTCTAGTATGAAGCCCCCAAACAAAATCTTTCAAAAATAATATCTAAAGCAGTGGTTCTCAACCTGTGAGTCATAACCCCTTTGTAACAATGAAAATGCATTGTGGCATTAGGAAGGTTGAGAACCACTGAATTCTAAAGCAACCTGTTGATGTATAGGAAATATAAAGATTTGTAAATTGAGACAACATAAAGTCTACATGTCTTGAGGCATATAGAGTTAAAATGTACAGTTAAATTTTTTATTGTTTTTTTTTCTATTCTTTTCCTGATCTAAGATAAGTTATAACCTTGCTAATATAACTGGCTACATCTATAAGAAGTTTTATGTACACTTCATGGTAGCCATAATCTAAAAACCTATAATAGATTAACTAAAAATAAAAAGCAACAAGTAAAAAAATTACAGAGACAATCACTTAAGCATGAAATGAGACAATAAGAAAGGAAGAAAGCAATAGAGGAGTTAAGAAGCACTCAGAAGACAAGCAACAAAAACAGCAGTAGTCTTTACTGATCAGTAATGACGCTGAATGTAAGTGGACTCATTCTTTAATTAAAAGGAAAAGAGCAGCTAAATGACTAAAGAAACAAGATAAAACTCTGTGCTGAATACAAGAAACCCATTTCATCGTAAAGACACACAAAAACTGAAAGGGCAAAAGTGGGAAAAGAAATTCCAGGAAAATGAAAACCAGGAAGGAGTGGGAGCAGCTATATCTGAATTAGATAAAACAGACTGTGTACAAAAAAACATAAAAAGACATGAAGAAGGTCCTTATATAATGATAAAGGGATCTTTCAGCAAAAGGCTATAATAATTATAAATGTCTATGCACCTAACACTGACGCTTCTAAGTAGACAAAGCAAATATTAATAGACATACAAGGAGGGCTAGAGTGCAACAGAATAGTATTCTATTAGAATAATAGTGGGGGACTTCAACACCCTGCTCTTCATAATGGCTAGATCATCCAGACAGAAAATCAACAAACAACATATTTAAACTACATACTAGATCTAATAGGCCTAACAGACATTTATAGACCATTTCACACAACTTCTTCAGAATATACATTATTATTTTATTTATTTATTTTTATTTTTGCAGTTTTTGGCCAGGGCTGGGTTTGAACCTACCAACTCCGGCATATGGGGCTGGCGCCCTACTCCTTTGAGCCACAGGCGCCATTCAGAATATATATTATTTTAATGAACACATGGAACATTCTTTAGAATAAACCACATTTCAGGCCACAAAACAAATCTCAACAAATTTAAATGAGTAGAAATCCTATCAAGTATCTTTTCTGACCACTTTAGAATAAAACTAGACAGCAAAATAAGAGGAACCTCTACAGAACCACTTGGAAAGTAAACAACTGGCCTTTGGAAATCAAACAGCATACTAAAATCCATGGGATTCTGCAAAAGCAATACTAAGAAGAAAGTTTATACCAACAAACACCTATAGCAAACAAAAAACATCAAGTAAACAACAAAAGGATAAACCTTAAAGAACTAGAACTCATGATTAGTAGAAGAAAAACATACTTAAGGTCTAAGTAGAAATAAAGTTAAGATAAAAAATGTACAGAAACTCAATCAACCAAACAAATTGTTTCAAAAAGATAAAACAAAATTGACCAAATTTTAGCTACACTAATAAAAATAGAAAAAAGATCCAAATAAATAAACGCAGGGATGAAAAAGGAGATGTAACACAAAGAATCAGTAGGGACAATTATAAATAATTAAACCTCCACAAATTGAAAAACCCAGAAAAAAAATAGATAAACTCCTGGACACAAACAGCCTACTGTGAATAATCAGAAAATCAACAAACCAATGGTGAGTAACATGAGTAACAAGATCCCAATAATAATAAAATATCTCCTATCAAAGAAAAGCCTAGAAGCTGACAGTTTCAGTGATACATTCTACCACACATCTGGGGAAGAACTCATAACAATGCTATTCAAAGTTTTCTTAAAAATTGAAGAGGAAGGACTACTTCTAATCTCATTCTATGGGCAAGCATTACTCTGATACCCAAAGCAGAAAAGGACACAATAAAAAAGAAAACTGCAGACCAATATCAATAATGAACCTAGATGCAAAAATCCTCAACAATATGCTTACAAACCAAATTCAATGATGTATTACAAAGATCTTTTGCAATAATCATGTGAAATTTATCCTAGGGATGAATAGATGTTTCAACATACATAAATCAATAAGTGTTATATTAGTATGTCACATTACCATAACCAAGGGAAAAAAAGATCATTTCATTAGTTGTGAAAAAGCACTTGATAAAATTAGATATCCCTTTATGACAAATTCTATCATCAAACTGTATAATAAAGGAACATACCTCAAAACAATTAAAGTCATATCACAGTTAATATCATACTGAGTGGAAAAACGGAAAACCTTTCTTCTAAGATCTGCAACAAGACAAGATACCTACTTTTACTACTTTTATTTAACATAATACTAGATGCCCTGGTCGTAGAAATTAGGCAAGATAAATAAATAAAGGCCAGTCAAACTGAAAAGGAAGAAATTAAGATGACCTTGTTTGCATATGACATGATCTTACAGGAATGTAAGTTAGTACAGCCACTATGTAAAACTGTACATAGGCTTCTCAAAAACCTAAGACTAGAACTACCATATGATCAAGAAATTCCACTACTGAGTGTGTATCCAGATGGAGAGATATATGCACTCAAGTGTTTGTGGCCGCACTATTCATGATAGACAAAATATGGAACCAACCTAAGTATTCATCAACAGATGAATGTACAAAGAAATTATGGTATATTATGCACAATAGAATATTATTCAGGGAAAAAAAAGGGATGAAATCT
Organism: Perodicticus potto; assembly: GCA_963574655.1. Taxonomy (NCBI): domain Eukaryota; kingdom Metazoa; phylum Chordata; class Mammalia; order Primates; family Lorisidae; genus Perodicticus; species Perodicticus potto. The sequence continues at coordinate 4,524 of CAUYRH010141182.1, forward strand.
GGGTATTTGTAGGAAACAAGTGGAAATGAAATAGCTAGATCAGAATAATTCAAATGTTTTTAGCATAAAAAAAGGACAAATACAGTAAAACCTCTGTAAGTTGACCCCCCAGGACACTGTAACAAACTGGTCAGCATGCAGAGGTGGTCAACGTGAGGAAGTAGCCCCACTGTACTAAAATCTACGTGTGGGGCATGTCTGGTCTATGAAGATTAGGTCAGCTTAAAGAGGCGGCCAATGTAGGGAGGTGGTCAGCTACGGAGGTTCCATTGTATTTAAGGTGATGTAAATCTCAATAACACTGATTTGATGGTTTACAGATTATATGAATTTATTAAATTACCACATGAGCCCAGAAATGTATATATGACTTATGTATCAATAAAAAATAAAAATAACTTACACCCCATCTTTAAATACAGCACTGAAAAATAGTAAAAGCTGGGCAGCACCTGTGGCTCAGTGAGTAGGTTGCTGGCCCCATATACCAGAGGTGGCAGGTTCAAACACGGCCCCAGCCAAAAACTGCAAAAAAGAAAGAAAAAATAGTAAAAGCTACTATATATTGTCTTTGGGGTTATCGAGACTGTTAGATTATTTGTCCAAGGGGACTTTGTCAATAAGTGCTGATGTACTTTGATAATAATTCTCTGTTCTTGACTTTAGACTATGTCAGTCGTAAGTCGATGGTGTTTGTGCCAGTGATAGGGCAGTGATGTGATTATAAACATGCATAAGGCACATGTTGGGCATCAAGGGTCCTGAAGGATATTAGGGGAATTAAAGAAAGTGGGATGCTGCCTGAAAGAATAAAAGAAACTGGGTGTCTCCTTTGCCTGTGGCTCAAAGGAGTAGAGCACTGGCCCCAAATGCTGGAGGTGGCGGGTCCAAACCCAGCCCCGGCCAAAAACTGCAAAAAAAAAAAAGAAGAAGAAAAAGAAAAAGAAACTGCTTCTTTCTTATCCCTACCCTGTGCTTAGGTAATGTGCCAGAACATAGAATATCAAGTCCCAGCTCTCCGTACTGTGCCACTTTTAGAAAAACAGGACTTTTCACAATCTCTGCAGTAATTATTAGCATCATCTAGGCCATCAGGAGGTCTGGAGGGGTTGTAACACTTTGGGAACGTGCCCTAAGTCAGAGGGGGAGCTCCCGTGAGGAGCTGGAGACTGGGATTCCTTTTGGTTAGAGGTTGGCCTCATCGTCTCCTGCGTCCTGGCGCTGCCTCTGCTGCAGCACTCAGATTAGAATGCACTCCTCAGAGACAAATCTTCCCGCTGCTTGGAGTAAGACCCTGTTCTCCAAGAAAAGTTAATTCATATCAGATGGGTGAACAAATTACTCCCAGATAGTAGATTATTTTCTTTGGCTTTTCATAGGCTCAGACTCAATACTAAAAATCTTAATAATGATAATAATGATGCTATAGAAATGCAAAGTCCTCAGATTTTGTTATTCTTGCAGAAGACCATTTAACAATCCTCATTTTACTGCACACTTCTATTGGACAGGCAGTCGTTCAGTTTTCCTTCATCGTATTCTTTTGTCACTGGCGTACTGAGTTTCCAGATGCTCATTGTACTCTGCAATTATCTATCGAAACAATTACACGAACTACACTATCACTTGAAAAATAATTTTAAAAGTTTAAAAAGTAAAAGAAAAGGGGTAAGATTATATTGAGTGGCACTTCCAAATTTTGAAATGCATGTTGAAAGTGTTAGAGGATAAACTGAAAGTATCACTAAAAAAGAAACAAATGCAGTGAGTTGACCTAACTTGGTGCCCTATACTGTATTTTACCGTGCACAATGCACACTAATTTGCTCAAATTTTTGAAGAAAAAATAAGAATGTTCATTATTCATAAGTAGTGTGGCTTGGGAACAGGGGAGTCCAGGGGGCCGCCTGGAGCCTCCATGCCTCCATGCCCAGGAATCCAGTCTGGGAGGAAAAGGGATCAGTGGGAGCATGAGTGTCAGTATTAGGGGACAGAGTGGTGGTGGACTGGCCAGGTGGGCATCTACCCTGTGGGGACTGGGCCAAGATATGAGGCCAGGCTGCAGAGAGGGGACTGGGAACTTTCCAAGCAGCCTCAGAAGGTCCTGCCCCACCCTCCCCTCTGCAGCCCTCAGCAGCCCTGATATGGCAGGGTGGGAAGGGGCAGCCTTCACAGAGCAGGCAGTTGTGGGAGGGTACTGTGATCATTGGGGTGCACCAGCCCTCCCCAGATGTGTCTCCCCTGCTGAGAGCTGGCTACACTCTTGAGGGGCGTCTTCCTGAAAGTTTGGCCCCCAAACACGGGTGTGCATTCATATTTTACACAGCAAGATATGGTCAGTGGTTCTGTAAAAGACACGTGTAACTCTTATGTTAATCTTTTTATTTCAACCCCTGATGATAATACTGAAATGAGGGGGAAAAACCTACCTGAAGCCAAGGCAGCATTTGTAGAAAATGCCTGTAGAGCTCCCACACCTGTTACACCAGTCGTGAGCACGTATGAGCAGAACACAATCCGAGAAAATCCTCAGCAGCCCCAAGGAATGTCCTTTTATGCTCTTTTTGCAGATCTGTCTTTCCAGAACCATCTGCCACTTTCATGGAATTGCACATAGTCCACTTTCTCCAGAAAAACATGAGGAAGAAATAATCTCAAAGCCAGAGCTTGTGTTCCACAAGCCTCGTGAGCTCTTCTCTGCCGATGAACAAAGCAGGGTCCATGGAAGTAAGACTTTCCAAAGGGCTCCAGCAGAAGTGGTGGGCAGCTTCAAAGTTTTTTTTCTTGTCAGAAAATAGGAGTTACAGTTACTTGTCATGGCTGCACAGCCACTTTCGAAGTCTCTTTGGAAGTCTTTTGACTCTACTGCGAAGAGAGATCGTCCTTGTGGGCCTGGGAGGGCAAGGAAAGGGTGGTGAGAAGACAAGTTCGAGAATTGAAAAGCCTTTCCTCCTTAAGGTAAAGAGAAGTAAAGGATTTTCTAGATTTAAATTTCAACCCATATTCAGGAAGCTGGGAACTGCACAATTAAAGGAAAACAGGTTTTCTGTTTTGTTTTTTGTCTCCCTTGGTGTTCGCTGGCTGGAGTGGCCTAGTCTCTTTCCCTTTTCTTTCCTTCTCTTCTTCTTCTCCCAGACCAACCCAGGGCCTTTGGTAAGTCTTAGGAATAGATTGGCCTTTCTCTGTTCTTCTGTCCCTTCACTGGTTCCAGATTTCACATTCTCCTCATTTTTCTTTAACTTTGCTTGAATATGTGACTTACCTTAGGCCATGAGCTTTTGCTAATGAATTCCAGAATGATTTATCTACAAACTGTTTAACCACTTTAAAGGAAATCTGCAAACTTTGCTTTTTGAGTTTTTGGCTCTGTAATAATAGTGCGGTCCATACTGAGGTGGGCTCCATCGCCCATCTGGACACTGTGGGTCTACCACTTCCCCTTGACCACCCAGAAAGCCCTCCTGCAGCCGTGCCTGGTCCCTATAACAATCTCAGCTCTGCAACTCCCACCTCACATTGTCCAAAACAACATCGAATAGAGTGCCTTTTTACACAGACCTTTCTCCATAAATATTTATTGACTTGGATGGTAAAAAAAATGAGTTTCCTAGAAACCTCCTCCTTCAGATAACATATCTGCACTTTCTCCCCTGCTTCAGTGCCTCCGTCTCTTGGACTCATTTCTAGTGCGAACATTCTGGCCCGTGAGCCCACTAGGAGAGTATCTCTGAGGCTTGAAGAAGTCTTTTACCGTCGGTAAAGCTTAGAAGGATGTTGCCAATTATTTTTCAGCTCAAGTATTGTCCTGTTTTGTGGAAGACATCACAACCTTTTTCATCAAAGTTAAAAATTTGCAAAATGACTGTTGGTGTTTGATTTTAACAAACTGAGTATGAAATGAAATATCGTTCACATAGAATGATATCAACTCTCAGGGCCTTTTCATTGGCCATACCTGTTACCATCGCTTAGCTCAATAGTGCTAAGTCTCCAATGACAAGGTCACGAAACCCAAGCAAGCTCGTGCCAGTCTCAAACCACAGTCTTTGTCATGTAGTGTTGGCAGAATGGGTAAATAAGCTTTCTGTGATTGGGAGATTCCTAAATTGCTAAAACACTTCCCTAGCAGCTGTGAATGTATTGGGTGAAATGAATAGTACGTAGCAGTTCTGAAGTGGAAGGAAAGAAAGGAAACAAAGCAAGGTAGGTGTCTCAATGCGTGTGTGTTTGTTTGTATGTGTGGACAGCATCTGCCATACATCATGACTCTAAGATGTATATTTTTCAAATTTTAAAATCTCGGATATCAGAATACATCACACAGTCACTATGCTCTGAAAGAACTTTGCCAGAATAATTAGCAACAATTTTCCTTTCTCAAGGGCACACTGAGGGTAAGTCTTTTAACCAACAAGAGTAGAACATCCCAGGAGGGGTGATATTACGTAACAGAAAGGGAAGCACAGCTGGGGCTACAGGAGGAAAAGACCAAGACAGAAGTTCTTGTTACCTGAGGCTCAGGGAAGACTTTGCTACTCTCTGCTGAAAAATCCGATTTATCTTCACGTGACAGCAGAGACAGTTACTGTCAGACAAAGACATTTTCTCTCTTTTAATAATGCAAGTTTAGAAACAAAAAAAAAAAAAAAATAGTGCAGCTTTATTGCAGAGAAGTGCAACCTAAGAGGAGGCCGTGATTCCTGGGGCTGTTCACTGTCTGCTCCCTGTACTCAGAGAGGTAGGTGGCTGTGTGATTGGGTGGTTTTTGTTTTCTTGCTTTTTGCCTTAGACTGTGAACAGAAGTGATGCGTATCTAGGAAAGAGATTTTTAGAACTAAGAATACCTTCTCCATATCCCTCTTTTTCCTTTTATATTTTGATGCAAACAATCATAATGGAACTTCAGGGGCGCAGAGAGCCCAGCGATGTGAAGACCCTAGGTGTCCGTAACACCAAGTCACCAAGCGCCGCCTGCCAGTCACAGAGTGAGGAGTGACGTCTGCTGCGTTGAAGACACTATCTACCTTTGAATCTGTTTCGTATGACTAGTGTCACTCTTACTAATATCATCACATTACTTTAAGTTCGGAATGTAAGACATGAAATTAAAAGTTCGATGAACTACACATTCAGGACGAGAGGTAATTGTTCAGCCAAAGGAAGAAAGAGGAACATTTAGGGGGTCCTGATATATCTAAAATACTTTGAAAAGTAGTTTCAAAATAGAAGGGATACAATTTATGTGCGTCCAGAAGGCTCACTTATGTCAGCCTGTGTTCCAAGGGGCTTTGCCATGCAGCACTCCCTGGCGCTCATCTTTGCTAGGCAGAAATGGGAAGATCATCTCAGGACATTTATGCTTTAGTCAGGGTGAAAACAAGATGAGCTTTAAGGAAACATGCTTCCCTGAGTGTCTATAATGTATGTGTAAAGGGTATTTAGTTATTATAGAAAGGATATTACAAGTGAGACAGTTTTATTGACAGAGGCCAAGTAAAGGGAGTATTTTCACATTTTCTTGACTAGAAGGGTTTATTTCTAAGTCAGGAAAAGACAATGAAAAATTCCAATTAATAGGAAATCATTCAGTCGATACATATTTCCTAAGCACTTAGAATGTGTATGACACTATTTTATGCAAGTACAAGACATGGATCCCGTTCTCAAGGACATTATGATCTATTAGGGTAGACAGGGCATATTCACTTTTGAATATTCATTACTATACATGTAAGATGACCAGCACAAGTGGAAGGTGCCAGAAAAACAGCTTCCTAGGTGGAAATAGGCCTTCAAATAGGCATTTGAAGTCAGAAGAGCAAGATTCAGGATCCATCTCTGCCTTCTATTGGTTGGATGTCTTTGGTAACTCATTACTATTTTGATACTCAGTACATTTATATTTTAAAAATTGGAAACAGTCATAGCCCTATAACATTTCACCAGCACTCACAATTATTTCTGAACCCAGTGAGTGATTGTTAATAATTTTAGGTAGTGTCTCCTAAAATTATAAAGTACACACAAAAACACCCTACTTTAATATCTATAGATTTGAAGTTATAATGATTTCTACTCAAGCCATGAAGTTTATAGGGTAGATATGGGTGGGGGAAGTAGGAGTGAGGATAGATGGAAAGTATAAAGAGGGGCGGCACCTGTGGCTCAAAGGAGTAGGGTGCTGGCCTCATATGCTGGAGGTGGTGGGTTCAAACGCAGCCCCAGCCAAAAACTGCAAAAAATAAATAAATAAATAAATAAATAAATAAATAAATAAATAAATAGATAAATAAATCTGAGATCAGGGTTAAAAAAAGAAAGAAAGTAGAAAGAACAGGTAATCCTTGGGTCCCAAACAATGCTATGGGGAAGAAGCCTCGTGTGGAGGGTACTTTGGTTCTGAACTTTGTACTTTGACTCTGTTTATAGTTTAAAAAGTGAAGAGATGAAAGAATGAATAGATCTTTTGAAGCATCTTAATTCAGAAAGGGTAAGAGGAGGTGGAAACTAAACCCAACATTTTGGATCTTGTAAAGTATCTTTTAAAATCTCACACATCATATCCTTTAAATAATATTATCCTTTAAATAATAATTTTAAATATTTTAAAAATCTAAATAGTTCTGTCATGGTGATGCTGTATTATTGTCCCTTTACAGATAAAAATATGACGAAATAGAGTTCATGTACCTTGGATGTCCTGAAGGCGGAATTTGAAACTACTTTGTATGAACCCAAACCCTTGTTCTTCCCTCCAGCTTGACTCACAATCCTGGAATAGAGGGATTAATTCCAACATACATTAATCATCAGGGAAAAAAAGGGAGTAAGAAAACCAAGACAATCAAGGAGCAATTTCTCTCTGTTACAAGTGTTTGCTTAGCAATTTGTATATTTTGGCATTGGGTTGAAATGCTTTTAATTACTTTCCCATGCTCTGCTCCTAGTTAAATAAGAGTTAGGGGAAGACAGGGGAAAAGTTCGATCAGGTGAAGAAGGTGACTGGTATCTTCTTAGCATCAGAGGAGCTATTTCTTTTTTTGTATTTGGAACCAAGACCTGGCTGAGAGGGGATGACCAGTGGGGCCATTTGCCTGGACCCTCGAGTCTGTGGAAATTCACCTTTCATTTTCTCTTCAGTGGCAAATACATATGGGAGAGAGGCAAGGCCTTCCTTCTCATGGGTTGATTGCAGTGAGGCTTGTCAGACTTAGCAGATACAAATTCAGCAAGGTGGCTGGAACTGGAAGACATTATGCTAAGTGTGATAAGCCAATCACAGAAGGACAAATGCCTCATTGGTATGAGCTACATAAAACAGCCACACTAAAATAAATAGAGAACACGATGGTGATTTCCAGAGCCTGGGAGAAGGGAAACTGGAATCCTTCAGCAGGCCTAAAATTTCAGTTATGCAAGATGAACAAGTTGTAGAGATATGCGGTACAATATAGTACCTAGAGTTGACAATTCAAAATCATACACTAAAACATTTAAAAGGGTCTCATGCAAATGTTCTTACTACAAGTAACAAAAACACCAAGAAAGTCCCCAAACAGAATAAAACAAAAATAGTAACAACCCTCCATCCTCCCCAGAATAAAGCTCACAGGGGCAGGAAGAAACTATTAGGAATGATAGACATGCTTATTTCTTTGATTTTGGTGATGGTTTTATTGAGTGTGTGGGTATCTCCAAACTCAGCAAATTTTTATATACATTAAATAATCCCAGTTTTTGCATATCAATTATAGCTCAATATGGCTATTTAAAAAAGAATACAGGGGGCCCCATTATATTTGAATTTAAGATATAGAGAGAGTACTTTTTAATGATACTCCAAAGTTTTAGTATAACTAACATATCAAATTATTCTAAATCAGTATTTTTCAACCTTTTTGTATTTTTTTTATTTTTATTGTCTTTATTATTAAATCATAGCCGTGTACAATAGTGCAATCAAGGGGCACAGTGTGCTGTTTTCATATATAATCTGAACTATTTTCATCAAACTGATTAACATAGGCTTCCTGGCATTTTCTCAGTTATTATATGAAGACATTTGTATTCTGCATTTAGTAAGGTTTGCTTTTTTTTTAAATCTCACAGCACACTTGAACCTATAGTTGAACTTCTGTGGCACACTTAAATTGTGTTGGTAAAAAAAAAAAAAAGAGTTAAAAAAAGATATGTTTACCATGCTTTAAACTTCTTTCAAAAATAATTCATGATCTTTAAAATTTTTCAAGGCATCCTTAGGATCCTCTCATGGCACTCCGGTGTGTAAATGATTATTTGGTTGAATTTGACCTTGAAGTTTGTAATTGAAAGTGAAAACCATCCACCATGGCTAGCTAGCTAAGCTGAAGGTCAATCTAAATGCTGCCCAGGCCTGGTGCCCACCTCTGCTGTGGGGTGAACATGGAGGACAGGCTCCGTGGAACTCCAGGAACAGGTTCTTCTCATCCTTCTGAGATGGTCTTCTGGGCTATTCAGGTCCCACATCTCTGGGGTTTAAAATGTTCTCTGTGGTGATAGTTGAAGGAGGAAATAATTGTGCTTATAATGTTAAAGGTGCTTATAATGTCCTCTGTGGCAATAGTTGAAGGAGGAAATAATTGTGCTTATAATTCTACATAAATAATAAAATCAATCCCCGCATTGTGCTCTTGGAAAAGAAATTTGTAGTTTCCATCTCTGTGTATTTTCTATTTATTCATAATTTACAAACTACTGTATCGATGATGTAGGAGGTAGCATGTTAGATGTGAGACGATGGAAGCAAAACATCTTGTTAATCAATCATCCTGCTAGTCATTTAGCCAGAGTCTCCCCTAAGAGAGCGTCTCCAGAGTCATGTCATCACTAAAAGAGAAAATAAAAACAAAGCAAAAATGAGCTTGTTATACACGTGGGCTCACATTTGTGGCTCTCCCAAGGTCAGGGATGTTTGTTAAGTGAATGAAGTTTCAGGACCTGCTTTTTCATCCTGTTTCTGCTCCCTCTTAAATTACTCAAGTACCGAGCAGTGACTAAATGTATTAACAAGATATTTGCAGAGTAAGTTTCATTCTTTTTATGCAATTACCCATCATTTTAAGGAGGATAGATTTTGCAAAGCTTTAGGTAGATCTGGGATGTCATCTGGAAAAATAAGGAATCTTGAAATTCCAGGATTAGCAAGGGCTCCCAAACCAAATACTTATGCTGGTGAGACATTTTAGAAATTCTTTTATGATTGTAATTTCTAATTAGCTTACACTTTTTATAACACTTGGTCCCCAATCAAACTAACATACCTAGAGGTAAGTTTAAGATTGAGTTTTATTTAAACTTAGTTTAAATAAAATAAACAACATGAACTAACTGTAAAGAGCTATTAAACAGTTTAATAGATCTTTACAGTTCATGAATAATTTCACATCAGAATTGCCACATTTACTCTTTTGTGGGCTTCCTTACCTTCCTTTCCACGTTTGTTACATATGAAAAGAAAGAGCTTCAGCATGGCTAGAGTCACTCAAAGAACATACCGCCCCACGCACCACACTTAAATCATTTTGTATGGTAAAAACAAACAACAACAACAAAATGGCAACAACACAAATAATAGTAAAAAGAGCACAGCTAACAATTAACAAGCAGTTACCATAGGGTTGGCCCTGCACAAAGGATTGGAAATTTGTTCCCATTTCAGAGCTGGAAAAAAGTGGAAGCTGGATTTAAACCTAGACACTTCCTGAGACTCGCATTGTAGTATGAATACTATTATTACAAAAAAAACAACAACTCAACACAAGGAAATGATAAATGTTTTGGGTGATAGATCTACTAATTACCCTGCTTTGATCCTTGTTCACCGTATATATGTGTGGAAATATCACACTGTACCCTATAAACATGTACAGTTACTGTGTATCAATTAAAATGATAGTAAAAGAAAAAAAACAAAAAGAAATGCAGCAGCAGGCTCCTGACCCTATCTACAGTCCTATCCAAGAATGCCCAGATCAGCTTCCCATAGAAACCAGCACTCCCCGCTATCCTAAAGCCAACAATCTGAGCTGTGTAGGCAAGGTCTTTATTTTGCATTTGTTACATTTGCTTTTTCTAATTGCTAAAGATGTTAACTCTCACTTTTATGGCAGATTTTTTTTTTAAAACTTGTGATTTGCACTTGTAATTTTGCTTGTGTTTTTTGAGGGATACAAGTTTATATTAATTTGCAGCTTAAAGAAATTGGTGAGGGGAAACGTCTCTTCCATGCCACAATAGCATTCATTTGTTGAGACAGTTTCTTGGCACGTTCCACTATTTTGGAACGCCTTCCTTGAGCAGGTGTTTGTCCAGGGCCTTCTCTGTGAGACCCTGGGCCCTCTGGGAGAGGGCATCCTGGAGCTAGGGGTTGACAGGAGGCAGAGCAGTTCGGGGCTTCTTTTAGAGGAGGCTGCAGTGGAGTACAGGACACCCAGAGGACAGAGCAGGCCCTTGGGGAGGGGCGTACTGGGGTGAGTTGGGGCTTGGAGGATTCTTGGGAAAGGCTTACAGAGGAGGTGACATGAGTCATAGTCTAGAAAAAAGAAATAAGCAGATGAGTGAGGGAGAGGGTATGGCAAACTGAGGGAGCAGCAAGTGTTAAAGCCTCAACGTGGTACACAAGTGTATTTAGGGTGTGACAGTGAAACTGGGGCAGGGTGGGCTGAGAGTGTGCTATGTGGGAGATGAGGGAATCACTAGTCAGGTGATGACTTGGGTGAAACATATTAACTCTCAAGTTTTAGACAGTAAGGAAGCATTGCAAGATTTTTTTTTTTTTAAATTAAATCATAGCTGTGTACATTAATACAATCATGGGTATAGTGTGTTGATTTCATATACAATCTGAAATATATTCATCAGACTGGTTAACATAGCCTTCATGGCATTTTCTTGGTTATTGTGTAAACACCTTTAAATTTTACATTTAGTAAGTTTCACCTGTACCCTTCTTAGATGCACCGTAAGTGTGGTCCCACCAATTGCCTTCTCTCCACCCATCCTCTCCCCTATAGATTAGTTTCATAGTAGGGCTGAGTACATTGGATACATTTTCTTCCATTCTTGAAATACTTTGCTAAGAAGAATATGTTCCAGCTCTACCCATGTAAACATGAAAGAGGTAAAGTCTCCATCTTTCCTTAAGGCTGCATAATATTCCATGGTGTACATATACCACAATTTATTAATCCATTTATGAGTCGATGGGCACTTGGGCTTCTTCCACGACTTAACAATTATGAAAACCCACAACCAATATCATATTGAATGGAGTAAAATTGAAATCATTTCCACTGAGATCAGGAACCAGGCAAGGTAGCCCACTGTCTCCACTACTCTTTAACGTTGTAATGGAAGTTTTAGCCATTGCAATTAGGGAAGAAAAGGTGATCAAGGGTGTACCCATATAGAGTCAGAAGAGATAGAACTTTCACTCTTTGAAGATGATATGATTGTATATCTGAAAAACACCAAGGATTCTACTACAAAACTCTTAGAAGTGATCAAGGAATATAGCAGTGTCTCAGGCTACAAAATGAACACTCATAAATCTGCAGCCTTTATATATGCCAACAATATCCAAGCTGAAAAAACCGTCAAGGACACTATTCCATTCACAGTAGTGCCAAAGAAGATGAAATATTTGGGAGTTTACCTAACAAAGGACGTGAAAGATCTCTATAAAGAGAACTATGAAACTCTAAGAAAAGAAATAGCTGAAGAGGTTAACAAATGGAAAAACATATCATGCTCATGGCTGGGAAGAATCAACATTGTTAAAATTTCCATACTACCCAAAGCAGTATACAATTTTAATGCAATCCCTATTAAAGCTCCATTGTCATACTTTAAAGATCTCGAAAAAATAATACTTCATTTCATATGGAATCAGAAAAAACCTTAAATAACTAAGACATTACTCAGAAATAAAAACAAAGCAGGAGGAATCCTGCTACCAGACCTCAGACTATATTATAAATTGATAGTGATCAAAACAGCATGGTACTGGCACAAATGCAGAGAGGTAGATGTGTGGAACACAATAGAGAACCAACAGATGAACCCAGCTACTTACCGCTATTTGATCTTTGACAAGCCAATTAAAAGCATTCAGTGGGGAAAAGATTCCCTATTTAACAAATGGTGCTGGGTGAACTGGCTGGCGACCTGTAGAAGACTGAAACTGGATCCACACCTTTCACCATCAACTAAGATAGATTCTCACTGGATTAAAGATTTAAACTCAAGGCATGAAACTATATAAAAATTCTAGAAGAAAGTGCAGGGAAGACTCTTGAAGGAATTGGCCTAGGTGAATATTTTATGAGGAGGACTCCCCAGGTAATTGAAGCAGCATCAAAAATTCACTACTGGGACCTGATCAAACTAAAAATCTTCTGCACAACCAAGAACATAGTACGTAAAGCAAGTAGACAGCCCTCAGAATGGGAGAAGATATTTGCAGGTTATGCCTCCAACAAACATTTAATAACCAGAATCCCTAGAGAACTCAAACTTATTAGCAAGAAAAGAACAAGTGATCCCATCTCAAGGTGGGCAAGGGACTTGAAGAGAAACTTCTCTGAAAAAGATAGGTGCACGCCCTACAGACACGTGAAAAAATG
>CAUYRH010141188.1:0-14728 GCA_963574655.1 Perodicticus potto
TACATTGCTGGTGGGAATGCAAACTAATACATACATTCCTTTTGGAATGATGTCTGGAGAATACTTAGAGATCAAAAAATAGACCTGCCATTCGATCCTATAATTCCTTTACTAGGTATATATCGAGAAGACCAAAAATCACATAATAACAAAGGTATCTGTACCAGAAGGTTTATTGCAGCCCAATACATAATTGCTAAGTCGTGGAAGAAGCTCAAGTGCCCATCGACCCATGAATGGGTTAATACATTGTGGTACATGTATACCATGGAATATTATGCAGCCTTAAAGAAAGATGGAGACTTTACCTCTTTCTTGTTTACCTGGATGTAACTGGAACATATTTTTCTTAGCAGAGTATCTCAAGAATGGAAGAAAAAGTCTCCAATGTACTCAGCCCTACTATGAAGCTAATTTATAGCTTTCATATGAAGGCTAAAACCCAATTATACCACAAGAATATGGGGAAAAGGGCAAGGGAGGGGAAGGGAGGGGGGAGCATGGGGGGAGGAAGGGCGATTGGTGGGATCACATTTATGGTGCATCTTAGAAGGGTACAGGTGAAACTTACTAAATGTAGAATACCAGTGCCTACATATAGTAATTATGAAAATGCCACAAAGGCTATGTTAAACAGTTTGATGAAAATATTTCAGATTGTATATGAAGTCAGCACATTGTACCCCATGATTGCACTAATGTACACAATTGTGATTTAATAAAAATAAAAAAAACATAAAATAATACAAGGGTTCTACTTAACTGACTGTTCAAAATTAATCTGAAAATAAATCTTATGTGTCAAGCCTATTTAAGCTTTTATGATCTGTTCTTAAATAGGTAAAAAGATTATGTATTGTTCTCTTTTTGCCTTAGTACTATCAATGCTTGTGAATATTTTTGAATGTTTGTTGTTTGAGAAACTTGCACAGAGTTTTAGAGCCATCATTTATACCAGGAATTCTAAGTGTAAAAGAACGTATGGCATGCTGAGTAGAATGTACACTGATGCAGACTATACACTGAGTATTTTTGCTGTTACTTTTTTAATATCAAATGATATATTTTTAAATATAACACAAATGCAGACTATAGACTGTGTATTTTTGCTGTTACTTTTTAAATATCAAATGTTATATTTTTAAATTTGAGCATATTTAAAATTTTTTTCAATTCTGCTTAAGAGTTAATTCACAAGAAAAGACTTCATTCTAAAAAAAAATCTCAATTTGATAGTAAAAATTAAGATTTTGTTTTTGTGAATTTCAAACATTCTGACCTTAAGTAGAATCAATATCTTGTGAAAAAGTAGTGATGTTATTCCCCTCAATGAAAAAATATAGTTATAATAAACACAGGAAGGTTTTTTGAGAAAGATGAGCTGAGATTTAAAACATAAAGGATTAGGTTTAAGAAAAACATAGTGCAGCTCAGAAAAATAGAATTTGTGGAATGCTATGAAAACAGGTTGTACTTCTCTGTATATGAGACTATTAAAGTGAGAAAGGCGTGTCCTTTCCTCAAAATTGGCCAGGTTGTGGTGATATCAGTTAGAATTATGTCAAGCCTGTTTTTCCTTAAATGTTTTGGCACTTGGATGATGCCTAAGTGTCCATATACTACGTGCTATTCCATGGCATATTTGAACCAAATAATATGCTGAATTGTACCATATGTAAATTAAGAAATACTCAGAAAAGTAATCTTTTGTTTCTTGCTATTGTTTTAACAGGTTTATATAACTTTTGTTATATAGCATTAAAATAGATTTGTCTCCAAATGATTTGTAAATGTCTTGAGAACAGAGAATATAACCATCATCTTTCTATTCCCTCATTTCTCCACTGATACCTAGCAAATATAAATAATTAGTAAATATTTACTGATTTTCATCTAGAGAACTAAAGTTCAATGTTTGAAATAAATAAGCAAACATTTACTCTTAAATAATGTACCCTCAGTTTGTATTTATCCCATTTTTTCTTAAATTTTCCACCAACTCATTTTAAGTTCAGAACATGGTGCTTAAATATTCACACACTTACTCATATCTGATACCAGATGAAAGAAAATGTATAGATTTTCCAGGATACTAGAAATTAATATTTTCACCTTTAAATATTTACATTTGAATATTTCCTTAAAATTGTTTGAGGTTTTTTTTTTTTTTTTTCAGTTTTTGCCCAGGGCCAGGTTTGAACCTGCTACCTCCGGTATACGGGGCCGGTGGCCTACTCCTTTGAGCCACAGGAACCACACTAAATAGTTTGAGTATTTTTTCAGAAAAATTTTGAAAAATCTTACTTCATAGTTTGTCTTTTAATGAAAAAATATATTTTTTCATGTCCTTAAAGGTAACCCAAGAATTTCACCCAAGTATTTTCTCCTTATCTTCTTATAGTTAATAGGTATGTGTATGGTATTTTTGTAATTATTTTTGAACCTAGAGGAAACCTTTTCAGAGGAAATAATACCATCTATTTATATTCTCTGTTCTCAAGACATTTACAACTCAGTAATACTTTCTACTTTTTTAGAGAAGAAAAAGAAGGCATGTACTGTGATTTCTTCCTTTGCTTGTTCTTTCCTCACTGACTCATCACTTTCTCATATTTTAGGGTGTCTCTTTTTTATACCCAATCAATGTCCTTAATTTTAAAAAACTTACTAGTGTAGCTATGTGTGCATTTATATTTTCCCAATGTTACTTTGAAATATTTTTTAGATCTAAGAGAAAGTGGTCTACAAACGTATAATTGTGTAACCTGTGAGTGTGAAATAATTGGAAAAAATAATCATGCCAGCATTCCAGAAAACTCACAAAAGTGATTATCTTAAAATACCAAAAGAATACAAATCTTTATGTGAAAATTACCTATCACTGCTGCCTGAAAAGCCCTTTTGCTTATAGCTACTTATAGCTATGTATAAAATTGTTAGTTCTATTTATCTCTAACTGCCTTTTCACAAATTGCTGCTCAAGCACATTTTAGAATCGAAAATTTATGTTCTCCTTCATTCTTTGGAATGAATTAATTTCTATATTTTAAGGGTGAGAAAAAAATTCCAAACAAGTATAATCATTGTAATAAATTGAGGTCACTATGATGGAAAAAATTTTATCTGTTAAAAATGCTTTGGCAATAATGATAAACAAAACTGGATTCTCCAGAGGTTGATTTTTATCTGCCTATACTCAGTGTTGAACAAGTTGTCAACTTTTTTCCATTAATTGCTAATTTAGAGTGACTTTACAAAGTAATTTATAAAGCCCTCCAGGATATTTTACTGACAGCTTCCTAATCTCTGAATGTATTATTAGGTAACCCAGGTACATTAAACATGTCACTATGTAAGATGCTCACGGATGCAGTTCAGTGAGAAGGACATGTACTAATGTGGAAAAGAGCATGCATAGGCCACAGGTGTTTGCTTTAAGGGATGTTATTTTAAGATCTGCTGAAAGGCTGACTAGAACTGTTTCCCACTACTGCCCTTTTGCAAACCCAGAGACACCTGGCATTGGGATTTGCCATCAAGTGAAAGGGCAATGTGTTTGTAGGAGGTTGCCATGAAATGTTAAGGCTGATCCTTAGGAAGAAGGGCCTTTGAACTGCTATGTATTAATATTTTGCAGAGACCATAGGCTTTTCTTCTTATGACCTTTCCCTATTTTTTCCTATTAAACTCTTTGTGATTTCTAATGCAGAATTAAATACTTAAGTTGTCTGTGCTTTCACTTTTGCAGCAGATGTTTTATTATTTATTATGTTTATTATGGCAATCATCAGATTGTGATGTAGTTAAGTATGTGGGTGTCTAATGCCCCTTTATTCTCCATTTGAATGGGAACTTCATCATCCTAACAATTACATGTAGCACAATTGGCTTGCACATACTCATATATGATACTGGGATTTATTTTCAGTACAATGGCCTTTATACCCATTTCTTTGCATAGAATATTTTATCAGATTAGTTGACCAGAACATCATGGGATGTGACAAAGACTAAGTTAAAGGATGAAGAATATCTTTAAAAGGCTCCATGGTAGTAATCATGATGATTAATAGCAGGGTATAATGTGGATAGGGCAGGAGAAACTTTGTTTAACTAACTATTTTGCTCAGGAATGATATTGGATCTGGGCTGCCAATATGAAATGAAATAAATATTATTTTAGAATAACAAAAACCTGGGTT
Organism: Perodicticus potto; assembly: GCA_963574655.1. Taxonomy (NCBI): domain Eukaryota; kingdom Metazoa; phylum Chordata; class Mammalia; order Primates; family Lorisidae; genus Perodicticus; species Perodicticus potto. The sequence continues at coordinate 4,203 of CAUYRH010141188.1, forward strand.
TGAATCCCAACTCTATTGTTTGCTTACAAAAAGTCATTGGTATGTTCCTTAACTTCTCTAAAACTGACCTTATATTGTTAATTGATCTATGACCATCATAGAGTGGCACACCAGACAGGGAACCAAATGTAAGACCATATACTTCCTTAAACCTTAAGAGTTGATTGTAAACATTTATAGTGTAGTGGTAATCTCTGTATAAGTATATGCCTAATTCCCTAATTTTCAGACTTTGAAATATATCAAAGCCACTTGCATAAATTATGAAAGTGAGAGATGCCTCAATTCACAGGATTGTAACAGAATTTTCTTGTAAAAATGCCATTTTATTCAAGTGTTTTAAAATTAATCCATTCAAAAACAAGGCAGCAACAAAAAGGGCATCTACCTTAGAGATTAATGGTGTATCAGGAGAGAAAAAGACCTAATTCACTAATTACAGAAAGGTAAATATAATATTAAGGGTATATACTAAAGAAGGTAAATGCTAAATGTAATGAAAATATGGACAAAATAGTAATTAATTCTGCCTGGAAAGTTATGGAGGACTCCCAAAGGAGGTAATGTTTGAGCTGAGTCTTGAAAGTTAAAGTAGTGGAGAAGGAGAGCCATATTAGATTGAAAGTGCATTGTGAGTGTCTGAAATGTAGGGGCACAGGAACACACAGGGCTGCTACAGTTTGGCCATGTGGAATTTGAAGTTCCTGTTGGATTTTCAGAAACGAAATGTCTGGTTGGCAGATAGAAATATTGACCTGGAGTTCATAAGAGAGTTTAGGGCTGGAAATACAGATGTGAAGTTTATCACTATAGAATGGTACTTGGGAGAGGCAGGGAGGAGTACAGTATCTCAAAAGCTAAGTGTTCTGTCTTTAATTTCAAAATGTACCTATTATTAATAGGTCTCTGAACAGTAACACATATATTACAATATGCCTGGAACATAGTAGGTAATTAAGAACTTGCAGGTAGTCAAAAGAATTTTTTGTTTAGTTAACATTAAACGTTGTTTAATACCCCCTCAGAAGCAATATTTCATCTTTTCATTTGTTAATGATAAACTTTTAAATTCCCCTAATGCAATCACATTAACCTGGAGAAAATAAAGTAAATATGCCAAATTTTGCTGTGCTTAAAATTAATAAGGAAACTATATTTTTTGTTAGATGTATTTCTGCATGCTTTATAGAATATAGGTCATTCTAGAGTTGGAAAAGAAGAAAACTAAATATTGATGATACACTCTTTGCAAATGGCTTTTTTGTTTTCCTATTTTGGAGGTAAAGTTCACTGAAGCAAACACATTGATGATGTCAATGAGAGTAATGGTGCTATTTTCACCCTTTCTAATATTATTATGCCATTCTCTGCTTCAGCCTAAGACATTAATGTTTCATGTTGATTAAATTTTAACATCTAAATTGCCCTTTTATGTTACATACAAATGATAAACTTGAATGTTCCAGTCAGAGGGTAGCAACTTCAGTTTCTTCTACCTCCTAGTAAACTTCTCACATAATGTCCCCTAGCACCTCAGAAATGGCTCATTTTTGTTCTCCATCTTTACTTACACAGAAATATAGGGCTGAATGTGTTTTTTGTTTTTGAATTATGCCTTTAGTCATATATAGTTATATGACTAAAACTAGACTTCATTTTAAAAAATTGATGTATTCTTTGAAATTTGTACATGAAACACATTTTTGAAAATGAAATCATATATTCCCTCATTCCCTTACATTATAATTTTAGAAGTGCCATCTTTATTGTGTATTGATTTCCAATTGGTGATGGTTTCTAACATTTTGCCACCGCCTCCAATTCTGTGACTTGTGCTTTAATCTTCAAATAAAAGCTAAGAGTAGTAATGGAATCCCCTGTTTAAAAGATACTTTCAGAAAGCAACAAAATGAGCTCTAATTCATCTGTGCAGAAAATGGGATTTCTTACAGTAGAACATCTTGTAGTTTGATTTGGTCTGTATATATTAACCCCAAATGAGAGCTAAGTGTAAACTACCCTCATATGTCATAAATAAAGGAAATTTTTTTTCTTTTAATCAAGTTTTTCCTTATGAAGATTGCCCTAAACAAAGGCCAGAGGTGGGGGACCTTTTCATGTTGGAAGGCCACATTAATACAGCTATAATCAAATAAGTCCACATTCAAGAAACTTTAATTTGATGTTCTTAAAATGCACATTAGTTTGTAAAAATCTATCCACCACGTACTGAATAATTTCAAAAAGCAAAAACTATATGTTAATTTTAAGGTTACCTAAACTTTTAATGATTTTGTTGTGTCTACTTTTTCTTATTAAGTATTTGAATATTTGCTAGCAGCATGAAGATCTGCAGTTTCAGTTGATCCGCTTGATATATGTCCTTTGTGACATTTTGCGCATCTTGATTTGAGTAAGGTAGGAGAATGTAGATTCACAGCACTAAGTGGTTGAAAAGCAACAAAACACTCTGGGGCACATTGCTGAAGCTGTGGGCACTCTAGTGCATTTTTCCATATTTCAGTTGGATCTTTCCTAGATTCAAGGACTTCAAAGTACCACCCGAGAACTCTATCAATTTCATCCGCAGTTCTTTAGCTTCTTCGTTGATAACAAGTAGGCAAGGCTGAAATGCTAATTTTAGTGTGATATCATGATTCTCAAAGTCAGTGAACCTTTTATTGCATTCTCCAATTAATAGGTCTATAATAGCTACATATGCTTCAAATGGTTTCTATATATCATCCTGCTCATCAATGACCTTTTGCTAACTGGGTAAAATATTCATCCAAAATTTCCATCTGAAGGAGAAGTGTTTTGGAAAAAGGTAGCTTTTTTTTTTTTTTTTCAAAATTCTTAGATTTTTTGCCATATATCATATATAAACTTAGTTTTACCTTGCAAAGAAATATTCATGTCATTTTGATTTGACATAATATCACACAGGAATGCTATATTCCTATAGCAATCTTTTTTCAGTAATTTACATTGCTGGTTCTATTCCTCATGAAATTTAACTATCTGTTCTTGCAGAGATAAAATTTTGACTAACGCCTGTCCTTGTGATAGCCAACATACAATACCTCATCATCCAACATTAACATGTTATGAAACTGAAGATGCTGTATTGCATTTGCCTGAATATAATTAACAATATTTACACCGTGTTGCAAAGTCTCACTTAAAATTGTAGCTTTAGCTTTAGAGAGATTTTGCTGCTGCAAGATACAATGAAAATAAATGAGATCTGTTAATAATTTTTTATTTAATATGTGCAATAAGCCTTTCATGTTTTCCTGTCATGGAAGGTATGCTCTCTGGACATACACTTACTAAATTTACCAATTCAGTCCAAATTCAGTCCAGACATTTATCTTAAATATTGGTGATGATACCTATTCCCTGTGTTCTGTTTATAAGAGTGTCCAAAGTGAATAACGAACTCTTTGTAGAAAAGATAATCTTTTGTTATGATGCCAATGAAATATAAAACCTGTGCTCAGTCAATAGTATCAGTTAAATCATAAAAAGTGATTGAATGATATATAAGGTGACCATAAAGTTCATGTGCGATATAAGATAGTGTGCAATTTAAAATTTCACACGAACTTTATGGCTACCCTGTATATTTTCCTTTTGAAATATGAAAGTATTCTATTAAGTTGAAGTCTAATTCATGCTGCCCATTGGCTATGGTTCTCCTTCAAAAAGTAGTTTATACTTTGAAACATTATTGAGGTCTAAGGATCCTATAACTTTGACAATGTATTCTTTCATGATTTCTACATTACTGAATGGCTTCCCTTTTTACACAAGTTACTTTGTAAGCTACTACAGTGGCATTATTTCCAGGTCTTATTGCTTCTTGAAACAATTGTCTTGCTTTTGCTTTTCACCTTTTAGTTTCTGAAATACAAGGTTTTGCCCCTCTCTTCCTAATTTAAAATATTTTGGCATCCTATGAGTGTTATGATGCTGATGTACATTTACGCTAAGTTCTTTAATGTTGATATTGCAGTATCACAAAGCAATCAAATGATCTTATCTTTAGCAGAAACAAGATAATATTGCAATTCTCAATCGTCATTAAAATTCTGTTTTATTCCTTCAGGGTTAATTTGTTCTTCTTTGACATGATGGACTGCTAAACAGACAGAATTAAAAAATTCTATTGAGCTGTGCAAATTATATACACATTTCACTTTAAACAGAAACAATGGACCCTGTCAAAAGCTGATAATAGACTAGCATACTTAACCCCTAAAATCCCTCACCGACCAGCTTTGTGTGGTAGTGACACCAGTCAGGTAGGGGAAGTTAGAACTAAATCATGAGTATAGCAGCCTTCAATTTAGTCCTCAAGCCTTACTAATGTTCTAATGGATCCAGTTAGTCTGGGAGGATTATTTCACTGAAACTTACTTTATACATTGGTATTTTAAATACATTCATTAAAAAAATAACAATATAAAAGATGAACAAAAATAAAGGGGTGCAGGTTCACCAGATTAAGAGGTTTTGATGTGAGGAATGAAGAGGCTTGACACAGACCTGTGCCAGGGAACTGAGGAATTCTGAGAGGAGCCCTCCTAAGCAAACTTCAGGTTTGTATTTATCATAAAACAGGGATAAATAAATAAAAGCTGTTTATGTAACATTAGCACTGATTAGGGAGAGCATGGAGAAGATCAGACAGCATGTCTCTATCTTTGTTTTTGCAAACTGTAGACCTTGAGCATAATCTTTGCCTGTAGAATCAAGAGACCTTTGGAATCCAGAGAATGTTTATGGCCATACCTCACATATACATTCTCTCTTGGGTGTGAGTTTTCTGCCCTCCTGCACATATACAACTCCTATGCCAGTCTTGTGACTCCTCAGATCTCTCAAGTGGAAAGTGAGCCTACACTTAATATTAGGACACAATCTTCCCTACATCTCCTTGTTTTTGTTTCTTAACATAGTTAAGTGAACTTAAGCAAATAATTCATCTCATTTCTTCTGTCATTGGGTCAGATGACACATCCATCATGCAAATGTGATAATGATGATGAAGGGGAGGACTAGGAGAGTACACACACAAAAATACATTCTTAAATTTAGCCCTGAAAATCAATGAGAAGGATATAACCATTGAAAATTTCTTTCCAAAGTGTTAAAAGCAGAGTTTTGGCTAGTCTGTTTATGTAATTGGCTAGATAAATTGGTTGTATCTTGAGCCACAGTGTCACTAATGGTGCAATATAAATAATTTTTAACTTATTCCCTTAGATGGAGGGAACTGTTGTAAGGAACTGCTGTGATGCAAAGAATCCATATTGTTACAGTCACACTGAAGAGCAGTCCTTCTTTCCAGAGCTTGCTGAATATTGCTATGTCATTCAATGGCAACTTCGAGGGCATCACATCTTTGCATAACTAGAGTCTCAATCTTAGCTTGTTTTATCAGCTCTTGTGTAGTATTGGCCATCATGGTATCAACAATATGAGCAGTTTGAACAGATTCAGTTAAGGTGGCTATCACTACTGATGCAGAAGCAACTAAAACAATAGCAGAAACTTTGAAAGCAATAAGGCTCACAGGGAACCTTATTGATCTTAATTTCTTTAACACATCAATTAAAATATGTAAAATGAAATCTGGTTGCCAGGGTCATTCAAGATGAAGTGGAACCCAGGCATCTACTTTTCTCTTCATAATGAATACAGTGGTGATGTTCAAAGTAGTAATCTTGTGGTGGGAAATGCAAGTACTTAACCAAGCACTAGAGAATGAGAGGGTAGAATGATGAATTGTTTTATTAAATTAAAAAAAAGAGTTAATAAGAATACACATTGGCTAGTAGTAGATATGAGGATTTTGTCAAAGAGAAAAGTTTTAAATTTACTATCACACCTGTAACACTGGTATGGATAATGCGATGTTTTAAAATTTCAGGGGGAAAGGGAGGGCAACTTGCTGGGGTTTAATATAATAAGGAGAACATTGATTGTTTTGAAAAGCTTAAAGTACAGGACCTGAAAGGGACATGTCATCCCAGACAGGTTTGTTTTGAGTCCATTCTGCAAACCTTAATGGTCTACTTCCTGCAGTTAAATGGTCATAAGGCTTCCAGTTAAGAAGGTAAACTTGTTGGGTTAGATTGGATCATTGAGGTTGTTGTACATGGCAAGGGTCCCAATGAGCATTATCAAGAGTAGAGGAAAAGTCAGAAAAATGCATACAAAGAAGCAAATTTGGCACAGATCAATTACCATTAACAAAAGAGAGAGTGAATACAAAAGTAGAATGCATGAAAGTCATATTGTGAGGATTAGTGGAATAATGTAAGGAAAGCTGAGGCATACCTGTATCACAAGATTGAAATGAATGGAGGGAAAAATGCATAGAAGTCTTGTCAATAAAGAAAGAGACATTGGGGTAATAAAGTCAGTCTGCTTTAGCAAGGGCTGCCCTGGGGGCATAAGAAGACCTCCAGTCAAGGGTTACAGGAAACAGGGGATCATAATATCCCTAAAATACAGGCTGGACTAAAGGCGGTTCTACTAAGTGAGCCCAAGAGATGTGTTCTGCTTTACTGGCAGAGAAAAAACACAATAAAATGAGAAATTATGCCTTGAAAGAATTCTGAGTTATCACTGTCAGGCAAGCCAGAACCTTGTTTTCAGGTGTTGGAGGAGGATTGAGCTCTCTCATAAAAGAACTGGTATCTTGGAATAATTTCTTAAGTGATCATGTCACTGGGGGTGCCCCTTGCATTTGAAGCAAGAGTACTTATGGATTCTGCTGAAGACTCATCTATTGAAAGGGTTTTTAGATCAGCTGTGGGTTGAAGTGGTCCTTTCAACTGAAGTTTTTCCCTTTTCTTTAGGAACCATGCAGGACCTGTAGGTGTGGAAACATCTACATACCCTCTCTCCCATGTTACGATTGGATAAGGTCCTTCTCACTGAGTCAAGTCTTAGTATCACAGGAACACTTGTTGAACCTTTGGCCATATTGGCTTGGAGGCATTTTGAAAGTGCCATTGAAATGCAGAAAAATTATCAGGATTTCAATTGAAAAGATTAATAGTTTTAAGGGCTTTCTTGATAAGATCTCTGCGGTGAGTACTGTTTTTGTTTTTTAATATAATTTTTAAAATGCAGTCTGCACGTCGACAATGGCTTGGTGTGGGGTTGTAAAGTATCCTGTAATTTGGCAATTAAGAAGAAAGTTTTGAAAAGTATTACTGTTACAACACGGGCCATTGCCTGTTTTATAGTTTTTTGGGAATTCCCATATGAGTAAAACATTCTAGTAGATGGGAGACTGTATGGCGAGGTTTTATTTTGATTTTTTTTTTCCCCCTTTAATGGTGTAGTGTGGATGTACCTGCTATGAATGCTAACAATGACATGGATAAATTTAAGTGTTTTAAATGATGGTTAATGTGTAACATTTGTTTGCCATAGTTCATTACTGTGTAAACCTCAAGGGTTGGGAGCTCTTTTTTTAAGGGAAGGTCCTTGGATAGCTTGACAACTGGGGCAAGGATATATTATTTGTTTGCGAGTTCATTAGGTAATTTGAAGCGACATGCTAATCCTTTGGCATTTTGATGATGAAAAGCATGAGAATCTAAAGCCTTTTGTACTGACACAGTAAATATTTCTTTTTGAGAAACACTGCATCCATCTGGTTATTACCTGAGGTAATAGGTAAAAGGTTCTGATAGTTTAGTATTCATGTCTATAAACCTTTCCATTTCTTTTCATGAATCAACTGTGGACTTAGACAATTTTTTGCAATTGTCTCACTTTCTGAGTAAATCAAAAGTTATTACTAATAACATACACTAAGACAGACTAACATTTTATAATATTAGAACATATGCATATATAAACATAATCTACAGAAAATGAACCATTTCATATTTGACAATATATCCTATACAGTTTAGACACATGAAAGAAGCCTAGTATGTCTTTACCAGACTTTCAGTGGTCTTAATATTTCAAAAGACTGAATTTAGAGTTCTGATTTTGGAAAGTTTGCCAAGTATCAAAAGCTTAAAATATTTGTTCAAATAGAATAAACAGCCAAAGTATTACATTTTACAAATGACTCAGACATTTTATGAAACATAACATGACTTTAAGGTTTTAAGTTACTGAAAAGTGTTTTGAAACCAAAACATAGGCATCGTTTCTCATGTCTTTTCCTTGTCTTCTTAAGTTTCACACAGCCATGTGGTATCAAAGATGACTGCAAAGGGCAGGACCTATCTATGTTCTTAATTCATTTACCAGGTGCAGAGTTCAAGACAGAAAGCAGGAAGATTAGAGCACTCAGTTTTTCTCAGACTAGCCAGGAGGAAAAATTAGAGCAGAGAAGGGGTCAGGTGGTCTAGAATGTGTCTTGTAGCTGCTGCCCCAAGCAAGAAGAACATGTCCCTAGGCCTCACCACAGCCACCTACATATCTGACCTCAGAATTCAGAGGGTAAAAATAAAGAACATAAGCTCACAGTCAAATCCAGCAACATTTAAAACTATTACAGGAGTGACAGTTCTATAATCTTTAAACATCTAACTTTAATAACAAGTTCAAAACTGATTTTATTTATCAAAAAATCCCAGTCATTTGAACAAAAAAGGGATTTGAGTTCTTTTCTGTTTTCTTGATAAAATACTTTATGTAAGTGCTTACTTTTTCTTTTTCTTTCTTTAAGCCAATTATAGCTTTTTTGCATATTTTGATAGTGAAATATAAAAAGCACATGATATGTACAGAGATACAAACAGACAGACAGAAACATAATTTATATTTGTTGGCTTTTATGCATATATTTTTATTCAGAATATTAATTTCTTAATTATTTACTTTATCTTAACAGTTTACTGGGTTATAGTTATAATTTTAAGCTATTTTTCATTAACATTTTTACTCCCCATAAATTATATATCTACATATAGTCTTAATTGTTGCTTTTGAACTCATAAATTCTACCAACAACAACAAAAAAAACTAAGTATTTTAACCAGAATTGTTATTTTATACATTAACATTATCATAGTAATTCAAGGATCCATTCAAAGGCCACTTTTCTCTGGTGTCAAGGTGATAGATACATTGGTCTGGCCATGTTATAGTAAAATTTCATTGCTTTTTAGTTATAGGAGGGTACCCATACTGAGACTAATCAGACATAATATGTCCCAATTTGCTGTCATTTGGGATTGAACTCTGAGTTCTCATCAAACACACCAGATACAGAAACAGGCAATTTCTCATGAACAAAATCAGAATTGATGAGAACTAAAGTTTTTGGTGCGCAACCAAAATAAAGCAGGTGGACAACAGTGTTTAGTGGTGACAGAGGCATAAGAGCAAAGCCTGAAGATTTCCAGGATAACTTTCCCAGCAATGCTGCTAGGAGCATTGGAGCACTGTACCCCAAAACCCATTTGTCAAGGCAAACACTACGCTTCCCTAGCAGAACTTACACAGTACTTACTGGAGTGGTCTGGGGGTGCCTTCATGGTCATCTTTTAAAGTGTCAAATAAATGAGACAACTGGTAATTAGGAATTTCTAAAGCAGGTCTAAGCTGATTAATGTGGTCTAATAATGGTTGTAAACTATTTAAAGTTAATTGAGTTGGAGAACTGAACATTTTGAGGCTAAACAGTGGAGTCAGTTAATTTGTATATTAAATAGGAAATGGGGGTTAAATTTGTATTTTTTTCAGGGGCAATTATTGATCCACGTTGAGAAATTTATCTCTGAACATGTTTACAGGCATCATGAAGAACGTTTTTTTTTTTTATTTGCTCCTACAAGTGTCATTCATGTAATGATAAATTAAAATTGTTATATATAATTACCAAATTGAGATTGGCAAATTGTGAGAGAAGTGTGACATTCTCCACTTGTTTAGAGAGGGCTAACTGTAAGAGATCTATGAATTTATGATATGATATGATCATATGCTCAAAAAATGAGTAGAAGCTTTAAAAATGAGATATAGCATATTACAAATAATAAAGCATTTTTGTGAATGAGAGTAAATGACTAGTATAAAATATGAATTCTTTAAATATGATTATATAAAATTCTTTTATTGGTCTTTCTTTTGATCTTTTTTTAGTCTGTACAAGTGGACAAATTTTATAAACTGTTAAAAGTCTAGGAGTTAGAATCCATACACAAAATGATTATGTGATCATCTAGACAACAAAAAATGATACAGAAATTTTCTTAGTTCTAGTCCTCTTCTCAACAACTACAAAACCCAAAAGACAAAGATTATAGAAAGAAAATAAAAGCTTAAAAAATGAATGATTGTATGTGAGTATGAAATTATTAGATAGTTCATGGAAGTATGTTTTGGAAGCATAAAATGTTTGTCATGGGTCCATGGATTTGGAGATACAGAAAAGTTATAAAAATATGATGATAATAAAAATGTTTGTCATTTTCCAGGAGGTTATTGCTAACCAAAGCTTTTTTTCCAGACATTCCTTCTGTGTGTCTTTGGTTCCT
>CAUYRH010141189.1:0-16688 GCA_963574655.1 Perodicticus potto
AAGCTTCTCTATTATCCTTATCATGTAGATTGATGTTTGGCCATGATCAGTGACTTTTGAGGCATGCTGTTAGATTACAAAAATAAAATACAGAACAATACTTTATCTTCTGCATATATACGTTCCTGCATAAATATACAAGTACTTGCAGCATAAGAAAGTTACTGAAAGAATATACAAAAGGAAACAGCAGCAGCTATTCTTTTTGATCTGTTTTAGGGTAATATTATTTATTTCATTTCCTATAGTATCATTGTAACTATAATAAACACCTAATGCTCCTGTAATTAGTGAAAAAAAATTGTCATGAAAAATCAATCATTCTCAGTCCCAACCACATAAAATACACTCACTTTTAGAATGGAGAATGTATCTTGGGTCCAGAAAGGAAAAAATGTATTGAGAGAGCGTCTTTCAAGTGTAACAGGATATAGACATCCTCATTTCCAAACCACAGTGATAATTATTGATATTTTATGCATCATGACATTATAGAATGTAAAAACTTATATACTTTTGGCCGAGACTGGGTTTGAACCTGCCACCTCCAGCATATGGGGCTGATGCTCTACTCCTTTGAGCCATAGGCGCCACCCTAGAATGAGATTTTTAAGAAGCCAGGAATGTACCAGTGTTAGCTAAATGTGTCAAAGCACAAGAATTTGGTATTTTCAAAAACAGTAATGACAGTACATCCCTTGAGGAGGCATGCATGACCACATCCCTTAAAGCAGCGGTTCTCAACCTACGGGTCGCAACCCACAGGAACCGTATTAAAGGTCCACGGCATTAGGAAGGTTGAGAACCACTGCCTTAAAGTAACCAGATGGGCCTAAACATCATTATTATTATTTTCTAGAATATGATATTTTCAGTTCCATAGTATTCAGTCTCCATCTCTTCCTACTGCTCTGTCCCTAGGCAAACACAGCATTTCTGTCGTCATACATATATTAGGGTTCATGTTCAATATATTTACTTAAAGGGAATCATAGAGGTTTTTCTTTTTTAAAGCTAAAACTGGATTCTTTCATTCACCTTATGTATTTTTAGATTTAAACATTTTGTTGCATATATCAAAACTTTAATCTTGTTTTGATTGATGAACAGTATTCCATGGTATGTCTATACCACAAATTGTAGCTTCCATTCACCTACTGATGGATAATTGGGTTCTATCCCATTTGGGCCTCTTGTAATTGAAGTGTAATAAACTTATTATCTGGAACTGAAGCAACTAGGTCACCACTGGGCCAGCTGAGTTGGCAGTATGCTGTCAGTTCAAACATCACTCCTCTGGTTCCCATGTGTTCTAACAGTTTTAAGTGCTAGTATTACCTGAAGTTAAAAAAAATATGGTAGCGAACTTAAAAAAGTCTATTGACTGCCATTTAACTATTGCACACTGCATTTACAAAGCTGTTTGATAATACGGTAAAACTGTGTTATAGTAGTCTTAATTTGCTTTCAACTAGTGTATTTCAGTATGGATATCAAGTCAAATTAGTGTTTGTATTGACATGGTATGCTATAGTACAGAGCATTGAATTACTTAGGCCTATTTTTAATAGTAACTATTAAGGAACCAGAAGCTACATTTATCTGAAATCTGACAATCTCCACTAATGCCAGATAATGGGGAGATATTTTTAAATACATGTATAAATATATCGATAAATAGATAAGGGAGGAGTGAAAGCTCTATTCTAATGCAAAATAATAATTCTAGCAGGAAGAACAACTTGCAACATTTGACAGCTATCTTGGTAATAAGTGATTCAGGTAAGAAGTATACAAGGATTATCAGTCTGCATCCAATCCCACAATATTCACAGAGTTACAATGATAACTATGCTTGCTGATGAATTTTGGAAAAACCAAACCACTGCCAACTGGATCTTGTTTCTGTGAGGAAGAGTACACAGCATAGAAGTTATGTTCATCCTCTTCTGGCTTGAAATGTTTCTGCTGAAAGATCTGCAGTCTTTCTGATATTACTCCCTTTGTCGGGAGATCTCTTCCTGTGATGCTTTTCTTATGTCTGGCTGCTTACAGAATTTTCTCTTTCATCTTAACTTTGGTAAAGTTAATCACAATGTGTCTAGCAAATGATTTGTTTGTACTGAGTCTGGCAAGGGTTCTGAAACTGTCTACTATCTGAATTTCTGTATCTCTTGCAATGCTTGGGAAATTCTCCTCCATAATCCCTTGTAGTAGAGCATCTGTACCTTTAGGACCATCGTCTTCTCCTTCAGGAATTCCTGTAAGATGAATGTTTGATCTTTTGGAGTGATCCCACAACTCTCTCAGGGAATGATCAGTTTATGCTCTCCACTTCTCTGCCTCTTTGAGCATTTGGGAACATTTAAAAGCTTTGTCTTCAATTTCAAACATCCTTTCTTCTGCCTGGTCAACTCTGTTACTGAGGGATTCCACTGTATTTCATTACTCCTTTAATATCTTTTTCATTTCCTTGAGCTCTGCTATCTCTTTTCTCATTTTGGCCTTATCTTTGGTGACTTTGTCCTTGAATTCATTAATTTCTTGAGACAACTTTAGAACTACTCTTTGGATTGCAATTTCTATCTTGTCTTCCATTCTATTCCTCTTAGCCATCCATATTCTGAATTCAAATTCTGGCATTTCAGCCATTTGTCTATGCATGGCATCTTCAGTTATACCTCCTTTGTCATTCCTTACGGGGAGTTGATCTACTCTGGTTATTTGTGTTGTCAGAGTTCTTCCATTGGTTCCGCACCATGTTTATTTTCCACCATTTAGTTATTAAAACTGGCAGGGTGAGATTGAATTGGGGTTCCCAGTTAGTAGAGATAATCAGCCCCTTACCAAAGTGCTAGGCTTTGTAATTGTGGCTTATCCCCTTTCAGAGTTTTGGCTAGAGACTCTGAGGACCTACTTGGTGAGCTAGCTCAAACTGGCTCTGTTTTGAAATAAGCCAACCTTCACCCTCTCCTAAGCAGCCATGGTATTAGGTTTAAATCTCGGCTGTGGAGAGATACAGACAGCTGCGGTGCCCTGCCCCCACCCTTCAGTTCATTTTCACTATAGAAATTCCAAGGTCAAATTCAAAAGGTCCCCTGGTGGAGAGCCCCAAAAACAAATTCCAAACAAATTGTCTTGGGCACTACAAACCCTGGTCAATAGAGAGGGATCCAAAGGTCTCCAATAGTACTATTGCAGCAAGTGGTCAATGCATCTGCCCACCAGACTTAATCCACACTGGTGCCCACTTCTCTGCTCACCAGCCCATTTGGAGTCAGGGGACCAGGCCCCTGTCCTCTGGTCTCAGCTCTGTTGGAGTCAGGGAACCACGCCCCTGCCCTCAGGTCTTAGTCCACACCTGGCAAGCCTCTGCTTGCCATCCCAGTTGGGGCCAGGGACCAGCCCTACCACAAGACTCAGTTCACACCAGGCAACCACTGCCCACTTGTGGGTGCCTTCAGAGCCAGGGATTATGTTTCCTCTCCAGCCAAACATATACCAACCTAGGATCAACACCACCACTGACTGGCAGGGCAAAGTCATAACCAGGGGACTGCTTCCCCTCCCGCAAGTGTCCCTTTCTTCCCACATTCTCTTTTTTCCACTAGTCACAGATTCCATCCTGATGTTCAGTGGTCCACATTACTCCCAGATCTCTCAGGAAAAGACCAAAAGTTCTGCTCTCTGCAGGGGGCAGAACTTCAAAATGCCATGCAAGGGGAGAAGGGTGGACTGGGAGTTTGGAATTGTGGGGGAATATATTTGTTCAATTTTGTGCCTGGTGTGGTGGTGTCTAGGTTCATAAGTGAGACCTCTCTGGAGAAAGAGACCTGGTATTTAGCAGCTCTTGCCATTGAGGTAAAATTAGAGGTCTTTTATCCCCTGCTCGCTGGAAGAGAGCCCAAAGCTGGTCTCCCACTTGGAGGAGGGGTCTCTCATCCTCTAGTTGACAGTCTTTGTACCTGCAGTTTGTTTTCCTAAATGCTCTTCCTTGGAGTCACAGCTTGCTGAACTTCTTTCTTCACTCAGCTCCCCACCTTTGACTTCATAGAGTCCGATTCTGTCCAGTTTTTCTCCCTCTGGTCAGGATCCTCTGCCGACGGTTGCTATTAATTAGTCATCTTCCCAGAATCTTGTTCAACTTTTAAGTTACATTAGTTTTAAGTCACGATATTGTTGAAATAAAAAAATTCTAATTTTAAAGAAAACTTTAAGTACTGTGTGAAAACACTAGAGAAAATTCTTGCAAATGACATCTGAGATACTGTGTGTGTATCCATGCTTTGTGAAACACACATGAAAACAAAGAGACTGGCAAGTAATTTCAACACATAATTCAAATAAATGTGTGAAATTAAGTTTGACAACTCATTCTGGAAAAAGTGCTAAAAAGTGTATTGTTAGCATTTTATGAGGTCTGATAATTAAGTTTGAGAACTTGCCACTGTGTGCTTATGTTTGTAGCAGTGTACAAACAATTTGGTAAGGTTTCATAACTTTGGTATATCACTGTGTCACAGCTGTGCTTGTGTTGACATATGGCAGTGTCTTGCTGAGGGGGATTCATTATTGTTGTTGTGGTTTTGTGTGCTGTATGACAGCTATGATGGTCATTCAAGAAAAGGCGTTTCAAATCTGCTTCGAAGTGGGGACTAGGTGCTGGTACTTGTTCATAGCTTCTCAAGGAGAGTACTTGGAAGGTGACTGTAGTGATATTCTACAATGAGGTATGCAGCACTTTTTCTAAGATGAGTTCATCATCTTGATGGTATGACTTCATGTATATGTATGTGTGTGTGCGTATAAAACTAAAGATGCTAAATTTGCCAAAATCACAAAAAATAATAGGATGCAAATATAATTATTAACAAGAATATGAAATGTAAAATAAAAATTACAACAGATGATGATGACTATGATTGCACTTTTCAAACAGGAGATGTTTGTAGGTTTATCTGTTTGTAAACTTGTCACCAGGAACACGCCTGTAAATTATGTGCCATTCTATTCACTAAACACCAGCAGGGTTAAGGAATTAGGAGTTGGTACTGTGAAAGATTCAGATTAACTTTAATTCACAAATATGCTATTTTTTCAAGTTTTATAATTAGAACCATTTTGATGAAATATTGAAAACAGAAAATTCAGCAGGCAAATTGACAAACATAAGATGCACATAAATTCCTTTCTTTTGAAAACTACTCATTGTATTAAATTTCTTGGGAAAACACAGTAGATTTGAAAAATGAATTGAGTGTGTGTGTGCGTGCGTGTGTGTGTGTGTGTGTAGCTCCTCTGGCTTCAGCACCTCAAACATATCTCACACTTGTACCCTTTTCATCTGTTCATTCCAGGATTGGACTTCCAAACTCTGATTTAGATAGCCCTGAAAATGTACTTTTGTCATAACCCTGAAAAGTAATGGGTACAGAGGGATTTCGGTAGGTAAGTGAAAATTCCAGAAAACTCTGGTCAATCCCATTAATCCACTTTCACCTTTCATCCTTCTACCTCCTCCCTACTCCTCACAGCTGAGCCCTCAGTCTATGAGTTATCTGGAAAGTTTGTTCTTTTTCAACAAACAGCAGTACATTTTGTAATGGGTAGCAAATGTTATAAAAAATATGTGTGTTTACTATAATAAGAATTCTGCTGGGAAATTTACACTTATATTAAAGCAATTGAATTTCCTGTTGTCCCCAAGCCATTATGGCATTCATTGATTTATCTCTTCTTTCATCAGTGTAAGTTGAGGTGACTGTCCTATGGTGGTCCCCCTTCCAGAGAGCAGGGCTTTCACCCTCCATTACCCACTCCTGTACAGGCTTCCCAGAGCTTCTCCCACACCCCATCAGTCATCCCCTCTCCAGAACATGATGAGCACAACTGACCAGACCCCTTTCAGATGCCCTCATCCTCTCTCAGTCACCTCCTGCCTGCCCTGTGCTGCCCTATGCCTCCTGGGGACTTTCAAGTTATACTTGAGCAATCTGGTGTTTAATCTTATGGATGCCCCAGACTATGATTTTGCAGCTTCCTTTTACACCTATTTTTCTCAGATACAATTAAGAATATTCTGGGGTGGCACTTGTGGCTCAGTGAGTAGAACGTGTTCCCCATATACTGAAGGATGGCGGGTTCAAACCTGGCCGCAGCCAAACTGCAACAACAAAAAAATAGCTGGGTGTTGTAGTGGGTGCCTGTAGTCCTTGCTACTTGGGAGGCTGAGGCAAGAGAATCACCTAAGCCGAAGAGCTGGAGGTTGCTGTGAGCTATGATGCCATTGCACTCTACCAAGGGCAAAAAAGTTAGACTCTGTCTCTAAATGAAAAAAAAAAAAAGAAAAAGAATATTCTGTACATATCTTTATAAGCTATATTTTAAGGAAGGGCTTGCATTTTTTGGTCCTTGAAACACTAGGTATGATGGCTCATGCTTGCAATCCAATCACTCTGGGAGACCAAGGCAAGAGGATAGCTTCAGGTGAGGCATTTCAGACTAGCCTAAGAAACAGTGCAACCTTGTCTCTAATAAAAATAGAAAAAGTTAGCTGGGCATGTTGGTGAGTGGGTGTAGTCCCAACTACACCCGAAGCTGAGGAAGAAGGATTACCTGACCCCAGGAGTTTGAGCTTGCTGTGAGCTATGATGAAGCTACTGCACCCTAGCCCAGACAACAGGGGAGGGACGGAAGGGAGGAAGGAAGAGAGGGAGGGAGGAAGAAAGGGAATGAAATAAAAGAAAAAAAGGGAAATTATTACAAAGATACTTTGATATTCTGGGAACACTGGGGTGAGAACAGACCAAAAAATAACAGAAAACAGTTTTTAAAAAGATATGGTATTTGCATATATAAGCAAGGGTGTTAAGTATACTATTGTCTGAAACAGAAACAATTTTAAGGGAACTAAAATTTCACTACTAGGGACAAAATATTTGAGGCATCCTATGATGAAACATTGGGTCCATATAAAATTATTAATACTAAGTTACAAAGTCATTTTAAACATTATAGAAATGTATTTACATGAAAAGAGGATAATAAGCACAGGGAAAGTTATAAATATCACAAGTACACTGGACCCATTTTTGCTTATACAGGTCTTCATCTAATGGTCCCATAGCATATAATTTAAAATTATCTATATACTAGGAATGCCCTCCTTCCATTCAGATTTCCAGAAAGATCCATAGTTTTCTTGAGACATAGCCCCGGCATCCCACATTTCTGCTCAAAAGGAAAAAAGGAAGGATTGATATTGGAAGTTTCATTAATGAGATCAGGCAGAGTTTTCTGGAATTTTTCACATCTGCAGTAATTCTTTGTTATTCATTCTTTATCTTGATTATAGAAAAAAAAATCATGTATTCTGGAATATATGAACCTATGAATTGAAATCCAGGCCCAGTCTATACTGAAAAAACTGGTACAATTATGAATTGTACTTGGGTAGCAAAGCTAGAGGAACTAGACAGACACACACACACAGATACACACAGACGATTTGGTTTTTTCATCTATTTTGTTTGCTTAGGAAATTAGATACAATGAATACTTTGCCAAAGTAAATGATATATGTTTATCTTACTTTTATCTATTTTTCGTGCCTGCTGTGGGCACCCTGTTGCCACGCGAATAAAACCAGCCAGGAACACGGATTGGAGGTACAAATGCCTGCAAGAGGGGTCTTCCCATATTCCTGGGAGAGCCTAAAGCCACTTCTGCCGTGGTCTTTTATTGAAGCATCATACAATAGGTGTGGGGGTCCTACTACTGAAGCTATGTGCTTAATGATCACTACGTGGTCTTTCCCCAGGGTTCAATTCTTACCCTGCTGCACCAGGAATGTACCATGTACAACACCTGCTTGCTAATGAGCCACAGATCTTAACTCAGCAACGCCACAGCTGCCTGAGGGCTTTTCTCTAGGCAGCAAAACATCTCTATGCCAGCTAGGAGATTGTCCTGCTTCCAGAGCCTCCATCAAGACCATATGGCTGCTTCCACAAGCCCAGTGCAGGGTCTTCTACAGTATATTTGTTCACAAGTGTTTTATTTCAATATTTTATCAAAAAAGTTATTCCTGAATACAAAATTTCAAACAATGTAAAACATACTTATCAATCAAAATGAATCTGTACTTCTCACTGGTCAGACTCCTACGCCCAGACCCAAAGGGATATGTGGTCCACAGAATAGAGCATATTCTCCAGGCATTTTCCTGTGTGTGAGGTATGCATGAACATGTACAACTACACACACACACACACACACACACACACACGATCGTGTCCAGAAGTGTAATCACAGTCCTCTTGTGTTGGGATCTGTCTTTTCTAATTAATATAAATGATCAAGATTTTAAAATATTTACATCATATTAATTCTTACAGTTTTGTCATATTTAACATCTTTACTACTCATGTATAAATTCATGTGAATTCTCAGTGCAAATAACTTGCCAGTCTTTTTGTTAGTGTGTTCAACAATGATAGCAAGTAGGCTGGACCCATTTTTGGATACTAACCCATATAGACTGCAAATATTTTCCACAAAGATTTTACACAATATTATTTATTAAAACTTAGAATTTGTTTTCCAACTTGACAAATATTGTGCCTTAAAAAGTATATGGGTCATAATATTTTTTAAAAGATTAAAACCTAGGAAGCATTTCATGGCAGACCCCAGGGAGATTAGAACACTTAGTGCCCAGAAAGCATGAACACAAAATAGAAAAACTTCCAATAGGGAGGTAACAAGGCTATCTTCCTGATTTACTTCATCTTGCCTATAGTCAGTAGATTTATCTGAATAATGGTGATAATCTTGAGTAAGTTAAATGCCAATTAGCATCCAACAAACAAACGATGTGTCTCTTAACAATTGAAACACCTTGGAGAGCCTGTACTATCGGCCTTGAGGGAAATTAGAGCATTCACAGCCCTGCAGGCATCAGGTTAAAATCCAAGAACACTTTAATTCTGAAGTTAGTTGCTGCTATGGAGATGACAAGTTGTCTCCCTGATTAACATAAACTCTCCTTAAAGTTATTTCCCTGATCTGAATAATTAACATAATGAAATGGAACTTGAATAGCTCTAGAATTAAAGGATATGAAATTTAAAGTACACTGGCTCTAAATAGTTTAGTACACATTAATTTGTCTCTGGCTCACCTGTCCCAAGGTCCACACCTGACCTTCTCCAGGCACTACTTCAGGGAACAGACAAGTCCTGTGGCCCTACCCACAGGTCTCTTGGCACAAAGGCAGGATTTCATCTCCCCTATGGTCTTCATCACCAAAGGGGTTGTCGTCAACCCCTGCCAGGGAGGCGTCATCTGTCCATTTATCAAGCTCTGGAAGCCCATATACTAAAACGAAGGCTACTCAGGATACTGTATGGAGAGCAAGAAGTATTGCCTCATTCCAATCCTGTCACTTATCTGGGGAGGTGATCAAGCTCTGTGAGTCTTAGTTTGGTCATCTTTAAGTGGGACTGACCATACCATACTTATATAGAAATGCCCAGAGGGTGAGGAAACCTGTCCAGCTTATGTGGTGCGGAGTGGGACGTCAGTCGCCCTTAAAATGTTGAGACCAAGCAGTTGGGGCTACCTGAGCTTCAAGGCTAAGGAAATACAGTAAAAATTATTTTTCCGTTCCCCATTTTATATATATACATATACATATATATATATATATATATATATATATATATATATAGACATCAAGTTGATAAAAGCAAATGTTTCTGTAGCATGTCTTGACATCAAAGCTTTGTAGACAGTAATTTCTGTACTTTGGGGATGTTTTCAGGAGCTCGTAAAAGCTGTTTAACATAATGCTCCTGCACAGACCCATCTCTAATTCCCTAAGCTGGGAAGAGAAGCGTGTCCTTGAACTCACCTGGTAAGGTGGCTCAGTGATAGATCCCGCCAAGGAGACAAGGTATGGTATTTTTCCTAGCTGCTGCTTCTGGACTGCTCAGGTTGTTTTATAGTGCCTCAGTCACCACTGCAAGGTCTTCAGAATATGTATTATCTAACCACATCACAGCAGGATTTCAGCCTCTGCTGTCTCCTAAAGAAATCCAATAGTTACTACTATTTCTTTGACACGCAGTTGTCCATTATTTCATCTTTATTTAAGCTCAGAATTCATGTTATTCCAATGGAGGCATCTCATGTTCTCTGAAGTAGCAATATGTGAGTAAAAAGGAAAATGAACATATAGTTAACATTAAGTGTTAAATCTAAGATGAGTTGGCTCCTTTCTAGGAATTTTCATTGGAGTTCTTCTAGCAACCAATTAATTATTAAACTTGATCAAATTTCATGTGGTGCCCCACCCCCCACCACACGCAGAGCAGCCCTGCCTTGAGCACTGCCGGAGTGGGGGGGACCTCGCCAGGACTTCCTGACCCTGCACCCCGCCCTGCAGCGACCCCCACCCCTCAAGTGTTGTGCACCACCACCCCGCCTCCCTGCCCTGACCCACTGTGCGGTCACCCCATCCCAGGCACCACACAACGCCCCTCGCCAACCCTCCCCTCTAGCTTTGCCTGCCACCCCTCAAGCCTACTGCGCTGCCTCACCCCACCTCCCTGCATCTACAGGTTGCCTCCTGCCCCTCTGAGGCATTTTCCAGTTCTCCCCTCTGAGCCATGACTTCCTGTGCTGCCCTGTAGTGCAACGGCCAGGCCTCACCGCTGCCCTGCCCCACCAGTTTTGCTCCCTGCGCACCTCACTGCTGCTCAGGTCTTGAGCCCCGACCCTCAAGCCTTGTGCACCGTGCTTCACCTCTGTCTTCCCCTCTTTTGGTTTCTCCCCCTTCACAATTCAAAGTTCCATGGACAGTTTTCCACTTTCCTTGTTAGCACTATTCACTTTTTACCAATGCTTTATCCCACTAAATATGTCTGCTGTCCCCAGGATCAATTAACAAATGAATTCAAACACCTTTGATTTATTTTCCTGTTACAACTAAACTAATGAAAGGAATGGAAAATACACTCATGGCAAGCAATTGGAATACAAAATCAGGTCAAGGCCTAAATCAGATGCATCCCTAAATCAATCAAGAGATTTCAAAGTAGTCTGGTCATATAACAACCAATTCTAGATAATCACCATCTTCTTTATACAGCCTGGCCCAGATTAGGTTCCAGGGGTACAGATAAGCCTACATGAATAACAATTTGAATAAAAAACAGACAAGTGGGCCCATACACATGGAAGACCTTTCACATTCAGGGCACACTGAGAATTTATTTTAGGATATGTTGTAACTATTACCACCAAGTAAGAAAACTCGGACCCCCACTTCAGGTTCAAATCAGAGGTGATTTAATACCTGCACAGGGGTGTAGAAGAGGCAAGTGGACCCAAAGAAAAAAGTAGACAGCTTTTTATACTCTTTTTCATTGCTATGTGGCAAGCCAAGCGAAAACAGAAGCAAAACATGCTGGTTATCTGGGGGCGGGGTTACAGTCAGGTAGTTGGCTCAGGGGGTTACAGTGTGGCAGCTCAGGGAGGTTGTTGCATGGCGGTTGGCACAGGGTCAGCTTGGAAGGCTTAGTAGCTTGGGAAACTCAGTAACCTGGGAAAGTCTGCTTGAGTAAGTTTTCACTATTGTGTGGCCCTGGCTAGGGAGTCAAGGAACTCAGAGAACTTCCTCATCAGAAGCCTGTTCTCAGAATTAACCCAAAGTAGGGGGTGGGGGGTGGTGGTTGGAGATGTGTGGGAACCAAGGCTGTGACAGGCTGAGACAGACTCAGGTCTTTTGGGTGGCTGTTGGCTTACAACAGCTAGTTGGCTCTAGGTTAACACTGAGACATTGATCAAAGGTGGTTGAAATTACTATCTTCAGATTTTACAAGTGGTCTCTATAGCCCATCAACAGAGAAAATCAGTGTGTCTATTTCAACAAGTCTGAAAGAGAGTGCACATGACCAGGAGGCATACACGGTGTTGCCCACTGTTGAGATGTTAATGTACAATTGCTCTCCTCATGTTTATTCCTTCCTACTTTTCCAGGAGGTAGTCAGGTATTAAGAAGTAAAATTATAGCACAAAAATACTATGATTTTAAATACAGATATATATGTAATAAAAGCATAGACATATCCATTAAAATTGTAAACCCAAATTCTGCATAATGGTTACCTCTGAAAAAGAAGGAAGCAGTCAGAGAAGACTTTAGAGTGTGTTTCAGGCCAGGGATAGTGCCTCAGCTTGTAATCCTAGCACTTCGGGAGGCTGAAGCAGGAAGATTATTTGAGGCCAGAAGTTCAAGATGAGCCTAAGCAACAAATAAAAAATTATACAGATATAGCGATATACATCTATGGTCCCAGCTACTGGAGAGGCTGAGGCAGGAGTATCACTTGATCCCAGGAGTTTGAAGTTGCACTGAGCTATCTGGCAGCATTGTACTCTCATGTGGGTAACAGGGTGAGACCCTCTCTCCCAAAAATATAGGTGTATTTCAATTGCATATGAAATGTTTTATATGTTGATATGAGTACACAGAAGTCTGTTACAATCTATAATTTTGTGAATTTCTCAAATAATTTAAAATAACTCTTTCTCTGATATTCAATTTTGAATTCAAAAATGGTCCATATGTAATATGAAATTTGGGAAAATATAATTCCAGAGATAATAAAGTCATCAACATTCCCATCACCAATTACTTTTTTTTGCTTACATTTATTTTATTGTATTCACATTGTACATTAGTTACACAACCTACAAAAAAGTACAAAAGTCATGTCCATATTCCAATGCCAGGTCAGAGCCAAGTTCCAAAAATGAAAGAAATCACAGCCAGTTAAAAGGAAAGCTCAGGTATTCTGTACAAGCAACACTGCCTGTCACATGTTGTATTTAAAGCTGTGAATATTGCCACAGGAGAATCTCTTGTCTTTGCAGCAACCACACAGTTCCTGTCGATGAAGCCTCCTTAGATGAATGTGTCTTTTCTTCTGAGGATGGAAATATCGGGACTTTGAAAAGGTCCGACATTGGATTGCTTCTACTTGATAAGGGTTAAAACCCTTCTGGCATTTGCAATAGAGTTGTTTGAAATAAAACTTATTAGTTCTAGAAATACACCACACGTAAGCACTCTCTTGCCTGGTCTTAGAATCTTTACAGTGAAAATAGTCATATTTTGGTTCAAAAAACTGCCTGCTCTTCCTATCCTGAGGACAAGGGGTATCTTCCTCCCCATCTTATCTGGCATGTCATCGCTCCTCCTACTGGTCATCATCTGACTTTGGCGTCAGTAGCTGCTGACTGATTACTTTTTTAAATGGATTTTTTTGTGTGTTACCTCCCATTTTATTCTCTATGCAGATATATTCAATGTAGATACATCACATACAAGTTTCATGTATTGGGACACTCAACATTTCCTAAAAATCATGAAACCAGTCATTCATTGTACATACATTCTCTCCCCACTCTATCTAACTCCAAAGCCCACTTCACTACAATTGTTAAATACAATCTTTCCCTGTGTATGGGATGAAGAAAGTACAAGGAAATGGATCACTTTGGTCTTGTACATAAAGATAAATCTGGTATTGGGGACCCAGGCCTCCTGATTTCAATCTGATGTATAGCAGACCCATTTTCATGTTCTGTCATTCTGCACTGTCTCCTCTCTGGGCTTCAATGTGAGGCTGCTATTCCAGTGTTAAAAAAGAAGTGAAGAGAAATGGTAAAAAAGGATATCAAATAAATACATATCAAAACTACAATGAGATATCACTTAACTCCACTGAGAAATGGATTTTATCAAATAGTCCCAAAGTAATAAATACTGTCATAGATGCAGAGAGATAGGAACACTTCTTCACTGTTGGTGGGGATGCAAGCTAGTACAACCTCTATAGAAAGTCAGATGGAGATTCCTTCAAGAACTCAAAGTAGGTCCATCAGTTGAACCTGCAATCTCACTACTGGCTATTTACCCAAAGGAAGAAGAGACATTTTTTAAAAAGACACCTGCACTCACATGTTTATAGCACCATAATTCCAAATTGCAAAGATGTGGCAACAACTCAAGTGCCATCAAGACATGAATGAATTAATGAGCTGTGTTACATGTATACCATAGAGTACTACTAAGGTATAAAAATGTAAACTAATACCTCTTGTATTAGATGGATGGAACCAAAGACCATTCAATAGGTGAAGTATAACAAGAATGGAAAAACAATCACCATGTGTACTCACTATTATATTGGTACAAACCAATCAACACTCGTACACATACAGAAATAACACTCATCAGAAATCAGGTAGGGAGGAGGGGGAGGAAGAGATGGGTAAATTCACACCTAACGGGTAAAATACATACCATCTGGGGGATGGGCACACTTATAACTATTGCTCTAACTGTGTAATAACAATGTAGGTAACAAAAATACTTGTTCTCCCATAATGTTCTGGGGGAAAATATTAAGGAGGGTATGATTTGCCTTCTACTCAACTGCACGATAGGTACCTTGTCCTACAAAAAAAGAGACAACAAAGCTTTCCTATCATAGAAATATGTAAACAAACCATTTCCTATTGCTTCTATTTGAATTGTTCTTTAGATGTTCATGTTAAGGTATATCTTTCATGGAATTGAGTTAATAGAGCTAAATAATACCCATATTTCCTGCAGTATTACATTGTAGACACTTTCCATAGGTTTGTTCATTGTTCCTTTTCTCCTCATAACAACTCAGTGACCTAAGTATCACTATGTCCCTTAGAGATATGCCAAAGTTAGACTTGCTAAGGGTAACCCACTGTTACAGGGTCGCACACATCTAAGTAGAGGCAGGAATGGGGGTCTACCAGATTTTTATATATACACACACACACACATAGTATAACCTTCATAGTTGACCACCTCCCTACATTTACCACATCCTTATGTTGGCCTAATTTTCATATACCATACATGAACCACATGTATCCCTGAGTACAGTAGGGCTAATACCTTATGTGATCACTTCCATATGTTCACCAGTTGGTTAGAGTCGCTTAAGTGGTCAACTTAAAGAGGTCGTCCTCTATGTGTGTAAACATAGAAATAATTCCACACAAATATATGCAAAATACAGAAAACATGTATTTTCTATAAACACAGAAAAATGTGAAAATCGCTATCACACTTTTAAGCATTTTCCTTTTTAGTGAATGTCATGGCCCTGGGGGAGAAATTTGCATTTCCTTACTATTTGTAATTTGGTATGTTTTTGAACTTTAAAGCATATGTATGTTTTTTATATGACTTATGTATAGATATTTTTGACTGTCTCTCTAATCTTCAGGAAGTGTTCTTTCTACATGGAGGAGGTTAATGGGGTTGTTTAGAATGAAAGTAGCCTCAGGAAAAGAGGAATAACGATTCTATATACCAAATACAAAGACAGAACAACAAAACAGATGTCTTAGGTAAGACCTTCTGAAATTATATATGTAATTCATATATATGTATAAATGATAGAACAGACATGAGTCTTAATAGACAAATATGTTGACTATATTAATAATATAAATGCATATAACTTATTGCCTTTTCTTTTTTTTATTAAATCATAGCTGTGTACATTAATGCATCATGGGGTACAATGTGCTGGTTTTATGTACAATTTGAAATATTTTCATCGAACTGGTTAACATAGCCTTCATGGCATTTTCTTAGTTATTGTGTTCAGACATTTATATTCTGCATTTAGTAAGTTTCCCCTGTACTTTGCTAAGATGCACCATAGGTGTGGTCCCACCAATTACCCTCACTCCATCCATCCTCTCCCCTTCCTCCTACCATGACCCTTTCCCCATATACTCTTGTGCTATAATTGGGTTATACCTTTCAAAAGCTATAAATTAGTTTCATAGTAGGGCTGAGTACACTGGATATTTTTTCTTTCATTCTTGAGATACTTTGCTAAGAAGAATATGTTTCAGCTCCATCCATGTAAACATGAAAGAGGTAAAGTTGTCATCTTTCTTTAAGGCTGCATAATATTCCATGGTGTACATATACCACAATTTATTAACCCATTCATGGGTCGATGGGCACTTGGGCTTCTTTCATGCCTTAGCAATTATGAATTGGGCTGCAATAAACATTATGGTACAAATATCTTTGTTATAGTGTGATTTTTGTTCTTCTGGATATGTAACTAGTAGAGGAATTATAAGATGGAATGGCAGATCTCTTTTTAGATCTCTAAGTATTCTCCAAACCTCTTTCCAAAAGGACAAGATAAGTGAGATAAATATCAATAGTTTGCATTCCCAACAGCAATGTAGAAGTGTTCCCTTTCTCCACATCGACACCAACATCTCTGGTTTTGGGATTTTGTGATGTGGGCTAATCTTACTGAAGTAAGATGATATCTCAAAGTAGTTTTTATTTGCATTTTTCTGATGATTAAGAATGATGAGCATTTCTTCATGTGTCTGTTGGCCATATGCCTATCTTCTGCAGAGACGTTTCTCTTTAAATCCCTTGCCCACTCTGAGATAGGATCACTTGTTCTTTTCTTGCTAATACATTTGAGTTCTCTGTGATTTCTGGTTATTAAGCCTTTGTCAGAGACATAACCTGCAAATATCTTCTCCCATTCTGAGGGCTGTCTGTTTGCTTTACTTACTGTGTTTTTGGCTGT
>CAUYRH010141193.1:0-16313 GCA_963574655.1 Perodicticus potto
AGTGCCTGTGGTGATGGATACCATGGCTGTGCTCCGCTGCCCTCGTACCCCATTGACAAGAATGGTAACAACATGGGAAATAATCCTCAGAGACAAGCCTTCCTGTACAAAAGCATACAGGAGTGACACAGATGAGACCAGAGATATCAACTGCACTGATGACAGAATAACCTGGGCCTCCAGGCCTGAGGAGAATCCTGACCTTCTAATTGGTTCAGTGGCCATCTCTCATGATGGGTATTACAGGTGTACACTAGCTTCAGTTGATGGGAATTTCCGGCGTGGATATCACCTCCAAGTATTGGGTAAGCAACACCACATACTGTGGTCTTTCATGTCACCATATTTCTGACTACAACAAATGTGTCTCCAGATTACATGTCCCTTATGTTAAGCCTGAAGCATTTTTTTCCTTACATCTCTGCAGTTCCCCCTGAAGTGACCCTGTTTCTAAGCAGTAATAGAACTGCGGTGTGCAAGGCAGTAGCAGGGAAACCAGCTGCACTCATGTCCTGGACTCCAGAGAGGGATGATTGTGACCCTGAGGAAGAATTTTGGGCCAATGGCACAGTGACTGTCCAGAGTACATGCACCTGGGAGGGCCTCAATGTGACTTCTGTGACCTGCTCTGTCTCCCATTTGACTGGTAACAAGAGTCTGTGCAAACAGCTGCTTCCTGGTTAGTAAATCTAGTTTTTTTTTTTTTCTCATTCTTTCTGAGGAGCAAGAAGGACACAGAGTGTGCAGAGAAATTTTGCTCAAGCATGCTTTCTCTGCCCTCTACTTTATCTTCCTTTTACCCACAATAAAGTGATATATATAAAAAAGACCCTAATTTGTTGTAAAAAGCCTTATTTTGGAATGTAGTTTATTCTGCCTTTTAATCACTTCTATACTGTCAGTTAATTGGCATGAAGAGTATACTTTTGAAAGAACTCTTAGGGTTAATTAAAAGATAAAGTATAATTTGAAACAAGTACTTAAGGCTTTCTCAGAAGAATAAAGTCACTCATACTTTGCCTTCCTGTACTGTTAGACTGCCAGACTTTTCTCCTCCAGGCTCTTTCTGGGGGAAAATCTTTACTGACTTAAATAACATCTATGATTGAGTTCATCATTGCTTCTATTCTTCATTCTCTACTCTGATCCTACTTTCATTAGTTGGTATTTAAAAAGCTTACATATTCATTTAATCCACATGTTCATAATTTAAAGTCAAATAGTTTCATCAGACTCTATGAAAACATCAGCTCTACCCATGGTTTTCCCACCCTACCGCTCCATACTCACTCATTCAACTTCCCAGAGGCAGGTCCTGTCAAACTGACAAACATTGCTTCTAGCAATTAGCTCCATTTTTCTAAAAAACATGCTCCTGCTTATTTCTTACTATATGAAATTTAGATATTACGTACCCACTTCTTATGGTGATGTAGATTTAAAAATATGTAGATTTAAAAGTACCGTCTTCCTTATCCTCATATGTGATATTGAGTGACATACCCATTTTTATAAGATTAAACAGCCAGTGTTCACATTAGTTTGAATATGAAAGTATTATTAAGTGCTGAATCAAGGAATAAACTTACACTTTCTCTTTTGAATAACTTTTGTTTTTCTTGAATTTCATAATTCTTTTACTTTTTTTGTTTTCTCAAAAACATATGTACCTTTTGTGAATTCTCGCTAAGGCTACTCACAAAACTAGAGAATCCCTTAGTAATGCTTTCCATGTGGTCAGGTTCACTGGGTGATATGTCACTTCCGTGGAGTCTTTCCACGCTCTTGGTCTAATCTGTCCTGGTTGGTCTCAGACACACTGAGCAGCAATTGTCCTGGGCATTCTTTTTGCCTCGATTCTCTGCTTAGTTATGGGCCTATTTCATCTCAGTTTCTTCTGCTTTGAAGACGTGTGTGTGTTTAATTTCTTTCTTTCATTTATGAAACTTTTCTAAAGTCTTTAGTAATCCTTGGCTATTGGATTCTTTTCAAAGTGAGGCCCAAAGAGCTGACCAGAAGCTCTGCAATCTGAAGCTGGGTCTTGGGAAGTAGTTACCTTTAACATAGTGAAAAGGAGATAAATGATTTTTACTGAAATTGAGGATTTGTTATGTATCTGAAGGCATTTTTTCTGGGTCTGTTCAGGCTCTTGCAGAAAATAACCTACCAGTCTCTTGACTGGGAGAGAGAAGCCTGACTGTCAGTGTTCTGGGAGAGAGGAGTGTGTGTGTGTGTGTGTGTGTGTGTGTGTGGTGTGAGTGTGTGAGTGTGTGTGTATGTGTGTGTGGTGTGAGTGTGTGTGTGTGTGTCTGTCTGGGAGTGTGCAGGAGAGCACCCTGTTGAGAACTCCTTTAATACATCTCGAGTCTATCCCCCCTCATCCCCACTGTCCCTGATGTCTGGATCTTTGACTCTGGATTCTGTCCAGTGCATCTTCACTAGGTCATTCTCCCTTTTGTTCTGCTGGTTGGGGAAGTATGCTGTGCTGGCAGGCAGGGGTCTGAGCCACCTGTTCCGAAGACTTCCAGGAAGGACCTTCCAAGAAGCTCCTGACCTTTAGCCCACACTTGCCCCCTACCTTATATACACTTTTTCTATATTTGATGGTTCCTACTCTGGACAGCTTTGAAATGTATATGTGTATATATGTATATATTTAAAATTTATTTTTTAATAGATTTTTTTGGGAGCAGTTTTAGCGAAATTGAGGGGTAAATATTCGAAGTCCATATAACCGCTGCCTCTATCCAAGTACCATGCAACAGTGTTGCATTGCTAACCATTGATGACCTAGACATCATTGTTACGAACTCTAGTTTACTATTGGCTTCACTATTGCTGTTCTGAATTTTATGGGTTTCAGACATGTGTGACATATGACATGTGTCTACTTTCATAGTGGCACAGGGAATTGTATTGCTGCATTCAAAATCCTCTGTCTTCTGTCTATTCATCTCTCTCTTCCACTCAACTCCTAGCAACCAGTGATTTTTTCCTATAGTTTTGCCTTTTCTAGAATGTAACATAGTTGGAATCACATAGGTAGCCTTTTCAAATTGGCTTCTTCCCCTTAGTAACATGCATTTAGAGGCTCTCCAGTTCTTTTCATGGAGTGGTAGTTCATATATTCTTAGCAATAATATTTCATTGTTTATATGCACCACATTGAAACCATGTATTTTTGTGTTCACTGTTACAGATACCAACCAATTAGCAAAATTACATATTATTATTATCCTCATTGTTTTGATTTTGATCATCGTGGGATCCTTTGGGTTTTTGAAAATCAATTGCTGCAGGTATTGACTGATGGATGTTTTTTCTTCTTCGGCTTTATTGGCTAGAAAAGAGCCAGAAATATGGCATTGATTGTAGAAATTAGGATATTAACATCAAATTGCTCCTAAATCAGAAAGAGTATCCTGAAGATGTTAGACTTGGAATACTTTGAATGATGAAAGGGATTTTGCTAGGTTGCTCAGGTATGTAAGCATGGTGAATTAGGCCGTTTAGGATAGGATCTTAGGAAAGACAGTACATGCTAATTTCTTTTTTATTTGGAAAGTAATTACAATTATTTTCACAAACCAAAGAGGAGGTGTCACATGTATTCTAATGCATCTAGTTCCTATTGCATAATTTTACGTCCTTTTCCTCAACCCAATATTTTCTTATTTAGGTATAATAAACCACAAACAGTATTCTTCACTCATTTCTTATAGTTCTTTTCTGATTTATTATGGCTTCTATGAAAATGAACCACAATTGTCAATAGCATATGTGTGTGTGTGTGTGTGTGTGTGTGTTCCATTTTCAGGGTAAACAATGATGCTTTGTCCATTCACTCCAGCTTACTTTATTTTTCTAGAAAATGTAAAGTGAATAAAACAGAAGCTCCTCCAGTTTTTGAAGAGGTAAGATAAAAAAGAATATTTGCAAATTTTAGGCTACGTAGTGTAAAATCTAGTAACATAATTTGTAATTTGTATCAATATTAGTGTTTCATTTGAAAAACAAACAATTCTGATTTTACAATGGTAGTGGGTGTAATTATTTTATTACCTACCAAGTACTTTTGAAATGACACCTTGGAATTTAATGTTTGGGAAACTGAATTGGTATTTTCTCCCACACATGTAAGCATCTCTAATTCCCGACTTCCCTTTTTTCAATACCATTATCATTTCTAGTTTATTCAGCTTCAAATGTATCCTGCTCCTTAATCTCTTATCATCCCTAATTTACTCAGTCTTCAGATCCTTCATAAAATTCTTTTCGTATCACTACATTCACCTCCATTTCCACTTTCATTCAACCATCATCTTACTCAGATTTAGGTAGTTAACAAGTAGTTTTTTGATAAAATATTGGAATAAAGCCTGTTCTTATGTTCATACAAGCCCAAATATAAGCACTCTTGATAAATACCAAAGCTGCAGGCACCTATTAGGAAAACACCAGGAGTCTCTGTAGTAATTTTTTGAAGTGATTTTGAGTTTGAGTTCTTTCCTAGGATGAAATGCAACCTTATGCCAGCTACACCGAGAAAAACAATCCACTCTATGATACTGCAAACAAGGTGAAGAGGTCTCAAGAATTACAAAATGAAGTTGATTTAACAGGGCTCCACACTTTATAAACTACTGGAATCCAGCATGAAGAAAAATGAATCAAGATACATTTTAATTACTGTTTTGATTCTAGAAAAGAAGACTCATGTTGAATTTGGATTTGCAAAGGTTCTTAGGAGGTGAAGACATTTTAATGGATTTAGTTTGTTCAAGGTTCTTAGAACACAAAGACATTCTAATGGGTTTGTATTCATATGCTTGTATAAATGGAAGTTTGGATTCTTAGTTGCTACCAGCTAGTTCTCTTAAGAACTGATGTCATCATTACAAAGAAAACATGGTCTTGATAAATATTTAAGTTGTGCAGTAAATGATGAAAAAACTGACTTTACTGAAGAAATAACTCTGCAGAAAAAAAATCATCAGTAATTTGTTATATTGAGATATTATTTCAGAAACTGTTCATGTACATATCACATGTCTGTATGCCTATGGTATATGTGTACATTTATATATTTATTTACATACACCCATATCTTTGTCAAGATACCAATGAGAGCATTATCACACTGTTATGTACCTTTAAGTACCTAATAATATAAATCTTGGAGAGCTTTTAATAACAATACAAGAAGAGCTACCTCATTCTTTTTAATGGCTACACAAAATTCCATTTAATGATTATGTCATAATTTAATTAACCACCACCTTAGTGATGGACATTTAGATTGTTTTAAGTTTTGTTTTTTAATTGTATTTGTGGTATGAACAATACCACATAGAAAATTTCTTATGGATCTATCTCTTTGTATTTGTTTCAGTGTATTTATAGGATAATATTTTGAGTGAAATTGCCAGGTCAAAGGGTTTGTGCATTTTATTATTCATAGACATGTTAAATTATAGCAATTTACATTCACTCTAACAGTGTTTGAATGTGTCTTTCCCTAAATTCTTATTTTAATATCTGTAAGATTCCTACTTCTCAGTTCCCATTTTCTCTTTCTCATCAGCTAGCTAATACAATATAAGATTATAATAAGAACTATTTAATAAAAATGGAGTTATATTCTTTGTTATACTTGCAAGAGAGAAAATGAGTGCGTTAGGACATTGGCTTCTTCTGAACTCACAATATCTCTATAGAGGTATTGGTATTTAATGCCTAATAGTTTTGCAGATGATGTAAATTGGATTTGTGTATTTTTATGGCATATATTCTGTTGTAGTGTGTTCATCAAATAACCAATGTCTATGGACTATATAACTAACAAAATATGCACTAGGGAGGGCTTGGAGAGTGTGTAAAATATGATCTACATGCTGAGAGAATGGCCATGGGATGACAAGATCCTCTCCTCCATTTTTCTGTGGAGTAAATATTGGGGATGCATATATTATTTTTGATATCATTAAAATATTTTTAATTATAAAAAATTATGAAAAAATAAATCTGTTTGCTTCCCAGCAGGACAAGACATCAAAAGTTAAAAACATAAAGCACCACAGAAACCAAGCAGGTGAGAGGGAAGGGGAGGGCATGGTACATTCACACCTAATGGGTACGATAACACACCATCTAGGTGGAAGGCACACTTACAACTTTGACACAAACTGTACAAGAGCAAATTATGTAACCAAATGTGTGTACTATAATATTCTGAAAAAAATGTAGGGCCCCCTGTTAATAAAATGCATTACTTTTTCAATCATGCCATCTGAGATAGTTAAGATAGCTATTTTGTCTTATTTATGTACTTTCCTCCCTTCATACATTTAAGTTACTCTAGGCTTTATCCTTAAAGAGAGTATATGATATTTTGATCAAACCATATTGACTTGGCCAAAAATCTCAATTCATTAAATACCTTCAAATAAATAGTATCAAATAGTGTGCGTAGTAAACTTCATAACTCTGTCTTAGAACTTTAGTAATTCTTTACTCATCCCCGGTTTGGATGTGGCTCATATTTAGGTCCAAGGCTAGTTGTTTAAATATAATTGAAAAGCAGAATAAGATAAAACTGTTCTTACATCTTAACTTGGTATTGTTAAAACAGGCATGTCAAATGACACCACCATAATAAAGACTTCAAGATAGTTTATATGGGTTGAATTATATTTTACAGAGCTTAAGTGTATGAAAATTTCAACTATGGGGGCAAAACATGGTTAAACATTGGAATCATGTGGGGAAAAAACTTATATATACTTTCATATCCCACTCTAGACCTGCTGAATTAGAAACTCTAGGGATGGACGGTGCCTGTGGCTCAAAGGAGAAGGGCGCCGGCCCCATATCCTGGAGGTGGCAAGTTCAAACCCAGCCATGGCCAAAAAAATAAAGAAAAAAACCTCAAAAGAAACTCTAGGGATGGGACCAGGTGTGTCAGTTAGCCATCCAGGCAGTAGAACTGAGATGGAGTTAGGGTTGATTGCTTACATACATATATGAGACCATATTTTTACAATTCTCATTTTATGTGTCTTGTTCATTATGTTTTATCTCCAACCCACCCTTTTAATTTTTTTCCCTTCACTCTGTTTTGCTTTGTTAGGTTGGTTAGTTCCCTCTCTCTTTCTCTCTCTTTTTCAATACCTCTGCTCATTTGAAGGTTATCTATTGTAGTATACACCTGTTAGCTGTTATACTTTATTTATGAAAATCTAAAAACTGCTCACCTAAGGAATAAGTGATATTAAAGTGTACAATTTGTTAAATTTTGCACATATTTAAAATGTAAACTTTAATAAGTTTTGATATAGTTTTTTATTTGTGAAATCATAAGCATAAAGAGCTCACCATTTTATGCTTTGGAGGTTATTATCTTCCATTATAAAGAAGATAATAAACTTGTTAATCATCCCAAAAAGTTTTCTTATGCTTCTTTGTAATTCCACCTCCAAACTCTTGTTCTCCCATCCCCCATTTTCTAAGCAATCACTGATCTGCTTCCTGTATCTATATAATAATTTGCATTTTCTAGAAATTTCCATAAATAGGATAATATGTAGTCTTTTCTTGGTTGGACTTTTTTCATTCTTCATAGTTATTTTTGGATACATCCACACATAAACTTCATTTCTTTTATTACAAATACTATTTAATTGTTACATAAACCAGTTTGTTCATTCCTCTCATGATGGACATTTGGGTCATTTTCAGTTTTGGAGTATTGGAAATAAGGCTGTAGGGCTGGGCACAGTACTTGGGCCTATAATCCTAGCACTCTGGGAAGCTGAGGTAGGAGGACTGCTTGAGCTAAAGGAGTGTAGATCAGCCTGAATAAGAGTGAGGCCACATCTCTATTAAAAATAGAAAAAGTGGTGGTGCTCATAGCTCAGTAGGTAGGGCGCTGGCCACATACACCGAGGCTGGAGGGTTCAAACCTGGCTTGGGGCTGCTAAACAATGATGACCACTGCAACAAAAAAATAGCTGGGCATTGTGACAGGGTCCTGTAGTTCTAGCTACTTGGGAGGCTGAGGCATGAGAATCACTTAAGCCCAAAAGTTTGAGGTTGCTGTGAACTGTGACGCTACAGCACTCTACCAAGGGAGGCATAGTGAGACTCTGTCTCAAAAAAACACGACCCCCCCCCAAAAAACTAGAAAAAGGTAGCTGGGCATTGTGGCTGTGCCTGTAGTCCCAGTTACTTCAGAGACTGAGGCAGAAGGATCATTTGAACCCAGGAGTTTAAGGTTGCTATGAGCTAGACTGAGGCCACAACATTCTAGCAAAAAAAGAAGGAAGGAAGGAGCAAAGGTTGGGAAGGAAATGGAAGGGAAGGGAAGAGAAGGAAGGAAGGGTGGCTGTTATAAACATTCTTATGATTCTTATGCAAATTCTTTTTGACGTATGCTTTTATTTTTCCTTGGTAAATACTCATGAATGGATTGGCTGGATCTCATGGTAAATGAACATTTAGCTCTTAAATAAATTGCCAGACTGGTTTTTTTTTTACTTTTACTTTTTTTTTTTTTTTTTTTTTTTTTTTGCAGTTTTTGGCTGGGGCTGGGTTTGAACCTGCCTCCTCAGGCATATGGGGCCAGCACCTTACTCCATTGAGCCACAGGTGCTGCCCCCGCCAGACTGTTTTTCTAAGTGGTTATACAATTTTACATCCCCCTACCCGTAAGTCTTCTGATCCTTTCTTATTGTTGCCAACACTTGATATGGTCATTCTTTTTTAATTTTAGAAATTCTAATAGATGCATATTGCTATCTCATTGTGGTTTTAATGTGCATTTCCCTAAACATTAATATTTCCCTGACCATATTGTCATATACTTATTTACCACCCATGTATTTTCTTGTAAAATGTCCAAACACTTTTTGATTAAAAATATGGGAAATTGTTTTTAACTAACTTGAGAATCCTTTCCAATTCCTTTTATTTAACATACAATATCTTTCAAAGAAAAGTTTTTGATTTTAATGAAGAAAAACTTTATTAATTTTTGTATTTCTAAAAATAGGCTGGATTTTTGGTATTGCATTTGAAAAATCTTTTCTCCCTTTTTTTTAGATCTTTTTGTCATTAGTGTTTTGCAATTTTACTGTGGCACATCTAAATGTAGACTTATTTTTCTTTTCTTCTTTGAGATTTCTTTTTCATCTTAAATCAGAGGATTTAGGTTTTTGTAAAAATCAATAGGAAAATATTAGTTTTTATTTGTTTTAATAATAGGTTTCAACACTTTTTATTTTTTCTATTTTTCTGGAAATACATTTAAATCTTCTCATTATATCTTCCATGACTCAACATCTTTTACACTTTTTCCATATCTTTTTCTCCTTGTGTGGCAACTTCTATGATTTCTTCAGACTTCTTTTAAAAACCATTGATATTCCTTTATCTGTGTCTAACCTACTTTTAGGTCTTTTCTTTTGGTGTGGATGACCATCTTCATGTGAATGTTTGTCTCCAAATTTCCCCCTTGTGTAAAGATTCCAGTAATATTGGATTAGGACCTATCCTAATGTCATTTTAACTTCATTACCTCTGTAATAAACTTATATGACATACTGGAGTTTGGACTTCACTATGAATTTGGAAGGACACAGTTCAATCCATAACAGATGGTATTGCTTATTTATTTCTTCTCTTCCATTACAGAAGCTGATACTTTTTAACTCAATTACAAATTTATTATCACATCTTATCTGTTTATTTGAAGAGATAATATCTATGAATATTGGTTATAAGCAAACATAAATAAGAGTCGGAACCCATGTATTACAGGGTGGAGGACATTTGTTGATTTTGTATGCTGAGACTTTACA
The DNA here is from genome assembly GCA_963574655.1 of Perodicticus potto. Classification (NCBI taxonomy): domain Eukaryota; kingdom Metazoa; phylum Chordata; class Mammalia; order Primates; family Lorisidae; genus Perodicticus; species Perodicticus potto. The sequence goes on from CAUYRH010141193.1 coordinate 9,858, forward strand.
GAATTCATTTATTAGGTAAAATATTTTTGTGTGTGTGTGTATTCTCTAGGATTTTCTGTCTGCAGAGGGTGACAAAAAATATACACATTTTAAGAAAGGAAAAAATGTATTAAAGTTTTAATACTTAATATATATTGATAACAAAAGACAAATACCAGTCATGTTTGATTTCTACAATTACAAGAGGTACTCAAAGTGATTACCCTCAACATGACACTTCTGATTATAATGAACTAAAGTTTGAGCAACATTGACTGAAGTGCCTACTTGTATCACTGTACATGCTATTTCAATTTCTTCTAGAAGTACCACCAGTGCACCTGGTTTTCTGTAGTACATCACATCCTTTAAAGCAGTCCATATGTAGAAGCAAGGGTGGAATTTCAAATATCACTTCAAAATTGTCTTGTGCTCTTCAAACAACAACTGTGCTTTTTCCATTTTCTTTGATTGTGCTGCCTGCCACATGGTGACCTAGCATTCATTTGTAAATGCCATCTTTTGAGCAAACATCATACTACCCATTGCCATTATAATTCAATTCAACTTTGAAAAGTAATAACACAGATAACATTGTTAAAATTTGTATACATTTTTTTGACATGCAAGTATACAATCATATAATCTGCAAACAGGAACTATCTTACTTCTTCTTTTCTGATTTGGATTTCTTTTATTTTCTTTTCCTGCCTAATTTCTTGGTTTAAGACTTCCGTGTGTGTTGAATAGAAGTGGTATGAGTGGACAGTCTTATCTTGTTCCTGATCTTCGTAAAAAATCTTTCAGTTCTGTACCCCATGACTGAATTATTGTACACAGATATGATTCAATAAAAAAAAAAAATCTTTCAGTTCATCACTGTTAAGTGTGATGTTAGCTCTAGACTTTCCATATCTGATCTCTATTATGTTGAGGTACATTCCTTCTATTCCTAATTTGTTGAGAGTTTTTAATCCAAGGATGTTGAGTTTTATCAAATAAACCTAGAGGCATCACACTCCCTTATATCAAAATATATTATAAAACTACAGTATTTAAAACAGTATGAAACTGACATGAAGACAGAAATATAGACCAATGTAACAAATTGGAGATACCTGAGATAAATTCACACATATATAGTCAAATAATCAATAACGGTTCCAAGAATACACAGTGGGGAAAAACAGTCTCTTCAATAGGTATTGTTGGGGAATTTAAATATCTCTATGCAAAAGAGTGGAATTGGACTTTCATTTTACAGCTTACACAAAACAACTTGAAATAGAAGATAGAGAAGAAATATAGAAGATATAGCTGCTCTGTTCTTTCATTAAAAAATCCCAATTTTTTAATTTAAATTTGTTGAGGAATTTTGTATTTGGTGCCAAGAATCTGGATCCTTGTGATAAGCATATAGTCTAGAAAGTTAACAAAATATACACAATCATATAAATCTTTTTTGTAAGATATTAACCATACTTTTTGGTTAACCAAACTGAAACCAACATGAACAATTGGAGGAGGGTAGGGTGGGCCACAGGACAAATTCAAAGGGCAGGATTAATGTCTGTTCAGGAAGCTGGAAGGAGAATTTAGGGAATAGGATCTTCAGCCTACTGATCAACTCCCATAGTCTTCACTTTAGCCCCGCACACAACAACCCTGAGTTTACAGTAGGAGACAGCATATCTTAAATTGCTTTAACCAGAAAGAACTGAACAAAGAGAGGGGGAAAAAAAGACATGAAGTAGATACTATTAAGTGGAAGAAACTAACACTGTCATCGGGGTGGAGAATTATTTGTATCATGATTTCTTTTTTTTTAGTATTTTATTTTTAAATAGTTTCTGCTTCAGTATTTTTGTATTAAAGTAAGTACCCCTAGACTCTAGGACCTAAAGGGAGAGATTATGTTTAGCTTCTCTCATAAACCATACAACAAATTCATAACAAATGTACATAGGCGGACACACACACACAAAATACAAGGTAAGAAAAACTACCACAAAAAGATTTTGGTTTCTATGCTGGTTCTGCTATCCTATCATTAACTGACTTAGGATAAGTGACTTAACCTCTCGGATTCTACCTCCATCTGTATAAAATGAACGTAATAAAATATGTCTCATGCAATTCATTTTGGCAGTTTCTGGGATGTAACTCAGTTAATTACAATTGGATCTGAATCATGAGTCAAACATAATGTGCTTCTGTTGAGATGTATAAATGTATAAAAGCACAAACCAGGACATTCAGTCTTTATAACCTCAACTGTCCAAACAGGAAATGCTTCTTTTTGAATTGCTCATGTACTAGAATGACAACAGTCTAAGTGAGTGGGGGATTTCTCACCAGTGCTAATGACACAGGGCAAGAGAAGTAAAAGACCACAGCTAGGCCTATGAGATGGAAAACACAGAGGTAATAATAGAAGGAAAAACATAAGAAACTCCTTTTGGAAGATGACTTCGGCTTTTGGGACCCTGTTCACAATTTTTCTTTTTTTCATAGCTGGTAAGTCTATTGGGCAAGTTGGGAGGAAAGGTGAGGGGTGTTGGGTAGAATAGACAGGAAACTGTACATTAAAATATTTTTCACTAGAGTTTTTCACATCCTTTAAAATTCTCTATTATATTCTTTTTTTTCTTCCTTGGCTAATAATTTTATTTATTGATTAATTGATTGATTGAGATAGAGTCTCATTCTGTCACCCTGGGTAAAGTGCTGTGGTGTTACAGCTCACAGCAACCTTATACTCTTGGGCTTAGGTGATCCTCTTTCCTCAACCAACAGAGTAGCTGGGACTACATGTGCCTACCACAATGCCTGCCTAGTTTTCTTGTTTTTAGTAGAGACGGGGTCTCACTCTTGCTGAGGATGGTCTAGAATTCCTGATCTCAGGCGATCCACCTGCCTCGGCCTCCCAGAGTGCTATGATTATATGTGTGTGAGCCAGCACACCTGGTTTGGCTACAAATTTTAAATCAAGCCATTGGTTGGTGGTTAATGGTCTGCATTTGTGCTGCATTTCTAATAAGCTTCCAGGTGCTTCTGATATGCTGATCACATGCGGAATAGCGAGGCTTTGTGGAAGTGTTGTTAATTGAAAAGAGAGACTTTTGGCCTTGTGATAATTCTCTGATAAAAGACATCCTTACACCATTTGCAAAACAACAACACAAATGAAGGAAAGAAAAAAAATTTCTCTTTAATTCAGTTGTTGTAAAAGTGAAGTTGGTGGGCATTTAGACTGTTAATACCTATCTTTCACTCTGAATTGATCTTTTATCCATGCTTGGTTTGGTTACAGGATGCATTGGTCATTTGGAAAATATTGTTTTACTGAGACATGCAGGCAGATCTTCCAAATATTGACATGTTTTATGCTATATTATCAAAAAAATTTGTTAGTATTGCCAAAGATTATATCAGGAAAGTATGTATTGGGAGGCTGTCAAGCTCAAGTATATTTTCCAAAATTCATTTTTACTTGAAAGCTCCAAAATTACAATTGCCATTTAACAACTAAATTTTAATACGTTTTAGTTAATAATAACTAAAAAATTGGTATTATTATTAGTTGAGTGATTTTTTTTTCCAGTTTTTGGCCAGAGCTGGGTTTGAACCCACCACCTCTGGCATATGGGTCCAGCACCCTACTCCTTTAAGCCACAGGTGCCACCCTATTATTAGTTGGATGAAAGACTCACTTTGCTCATTTTCCAAGAAATGTGAGCCAAAAAAGCCTGAATCTGAAAAGAAAAAGAACAAATAAATAAAAGAGTCTAAGAACAAATTCCCATGGAAAGGCAAATCTCTTTAGTAGAGGGTGTGTGCTATGTGCTGTTTAATCTACTTTAGGAGAAAGCTTTTTTTTTTTTTTAAACAAAAGCACTCTGGAGGCAGTGTGATGTAGAAAAGGCACAAACAATCCCTCTGGTCCCTCTTACTCCACTGTGGAACCTTTGGGTTCCAATTTCTTCTCTGTCCCCTGAGTGGTAGATTCCTCATCTGTAAAATGGAAACAGCTATTCTGCCCTTACAAAATTTTTGGTACTGAATCTAGAAGTGTCTCTCATGTAGTAGATAACCAATAAATATTAGTTTTCTTTTTTCTTTTCTACCTTAATATATATATATAACTATCAGTTTCACATTTAAGCTAAATTTAATTGTTTTATCTATTTATCATTTCTCCTTGTACTTTGATAATGTATTTTAATAATTAGGTTAGCTGAGAGTGCTGGCTCATGCCTGTAATCCTAGCAGTTTGGGAGGCTGAGGCAGGAGGATTGCTTGAGCTCAGGAGTTCAGGTGTTGTGGCAGGTGCCTATAATCCCAGCTACTTGGGAGGATGAGGCAAGAGGATCACTTGAGTTCAGGAGTTGGAGGTTGCTGTGAGCTATGACACCACAGCAGTTTATCCAGGGCAACAGAGTGAGAATCTGTCTCAAGAAACAAAACCAAACCAAACCAACTAATAATAATTAGGTTGTGTTACTATACATAATCAAAGGAAATAAAACTTCATTTATTTATAAAAGTATTTTATAATTGTTTTTACATTTATCTAGAGTGATCTTTCCACTTTCTCTTAATTAGCAACGCAGCTTTGACAGCTGAATAATACTGGTTTTGAAGTAAAAATTTCTGACATTGAGACTTATTAGTAATGATGTTGGGCAAATTATTTCACATCAGTTTAATCATAGTACAACAAGGACAATGTTATCTGTCTCATTGGGTTGGTGTTAAAGTGAGATACTAAATGTAAAAGTAATATATGCTACAGAGTATCAGATTAACACTATTAATTACTAAGAGTCCATTAATGACATGTTAAGGGCAATGCTATTCATGTTAGTACATGCTAAAGCATGTTTACAGGCTCTTAGCTGTTGAATAGATATTTGACTTGGTTGAAATCTGTATTTACGTATGTCTTTCCAAGTAAGAAATAGAAATTTTTGTTTACATCAGGTGGATATACATAGGATATTATTTAATATTTATTTTTATGAAACAAAAGTTTTTTTTAAATTGTTGGCGATTCATTGAGGGTATAAGAAATGAGGTTACACTGATTGCATTTGTTAGGTAAAGTACCTCTTACAATTGTGTCTTGCCCCCAAAAGGTGTGTCACACACTGAGACCCCACCCCCCTCCCTCCTTCCCTCTCTCTGCTCTTCCTTTCCCCCAACCGCTCCCTCCTTTGCTGTCTATGCTCTCCCCTTCCCCCACCCCCAACTGTGTACTAGATTATTAATTGTCCTCATATCAAAATTGAGTACATAGGATTCATGCTTCTCCAATCTTTTGATGCTTTATTAAGAATAATGTGTTCCACTTCCATCCAGCTTAATACAAAGGATATAACATCCCCATCTTTTTTAATGGCTAAATAGTATTCCATGGCATACATATACCAGAGCTTGTTAATCCATTCCTGGGTTGGTGGGCATTTAGACTGTTTCTACATTTTGGTCATTATAAATTGAGCTGTGATAAACAGTCTAATGCAAGTGTCCTTATGGTAAAAGGATTTTTTTCCTTCTGGGTAGATGCCCAGTAATGGGATTGCAGGATCAAATGGGAGGTCTAACTTGAGTTCTTTGGGGGTTCTCCATACTTCCTTCCAAAAAGGTTGTATTAGTTTGCAGTCCCACCAGCAGTGTAAAAGTGTTCCCTTCTCTACACATCCACACCAGCATCTGCAGTTTTGAGATTTTGTGATGTGGGCCATTCTCGCTGGGGTTAGATGATATCTCAGGGTGGTTTTGATTTGCATTTCTCTAATAATTAGGGATGATGAGCATTTTTTCATGTTTGCTAGCCATTCATTTGTCTTCTTTAGAGAAGGTTCTATTCATTTCTCTTCCCCATTGATGTATGGGATTGTGGGCTTTTACATGTGAATTAATTTGAATTCTCTATAGATCCTAGTTATCAAGCTTTTGTCTGATTCAAAATATGCAAATATCCTTTCCCATTGTATATGTTGTTTATTTGCTTTAGTTGTTGTCTAAAGAACTGCCTTAACTATACAGGTTTTTTTCTGGTTCCATACCAAATGAAGAATCATTTTTTCCAAGTCTTGCTGGCACTGAATCTGTAGATTGCTTTGGGAAGTATAGACATTTTAACAATGTTGATTCTTCTCAGCCATGAGCATAGTATGTTCTTCCATTTGTTAAAGTCCTCTGCTATTTCTTTTCTTAGGGTTTCATAATTTTCTTTATAGATTTCCTTCACCTCTTTTGTTAGGTATATTCCTAGGTATTTCATTTTCTTTGAAGCTATGGTGAAGGGAGTTGTGTCCTTAATTAGCCTCTCATCTTGGCTGTTATTGGCATATACAAAGGCGACTGACTTGTGGACATGGATTTTATATCCTGAGACGTTACTGTATTTTTTGAAGACTTCCAGGAGTCTTGTGGTTTAGTCTTTGGGGTTCTCTAAGTATAAGATCATAT
>CAUYRH010141194.1:0-15801 GCA_963574655.1 Perodicticus potto
CATTGGTATACCATGGAATATTATGCAGCCTTAAAGAAAGATGGTGACTTTTCCTCTTTCATATTGACATGGATGGGGCTGGAACATGTTCTCCTTAGCAAAGTATCTCTAGAATGGAAGAAAAAGTATCCAATGTATACATCTTATTTATTTTTAAATGTTTGGTTAAATTTATGAGTGATGTCATCTTAGCCTGGATTTTTTTGTGGGAAAATTTTTTATATTTAATTAAATTTACTTAACAAAGATAAGGATATTCAGAATTTCAGTTTCTTCTTATATCCTTCTTACTGTGCTGTGTTTTTAAGGCATTCATCTATTTTTATCTAATTTATCAAATTTATTAGTATAAAGTTATTTCTAATACCTTCTCTGAATACTTTTAATAACTATAGGATCTATAGTGATTTCTGCTGTGTGTTTCCTCTATTTTTATTTTTTATTCTTAATAATTTCTTTTTTAAATCATAGCTGTGTATATCAATGCATTTATGGTATACAATGTGTGCAACACCAAAAATATATTACTGGGATCTGATCAAACTAAAAAGCTTCTGCACAGCTAAAAATCCCTGTCTGTTTTTAACGTCTGTTTTTTTCTTATCAGTCTTGCTGGGGGTGGTGCCAATTTTGTTAATCTTTCATATTAGCAAATATTTGCTTTGTTATTTTTCCATATTTTTCTACATTATTGATATACGTCTTATTTAAAAAAATTTATATTTATTTTGGGTTTAATCTACTGTTTTACAGTTTCTTAAGTTGTGTACTTTGATCAATTATTGAAAACCTTCTTTTCTAAAACAAGCCTTTAAAGCTATAAACTCCTTCTTATGCATTGCTTTGGCATATAATTTCAATTTTTTTGAAATGTATTGAAACTTATTTTATGCCTCATACAATGTTTTATCTTGGTCTTTTGCCCAGTTTTTAACTGGGTTTTTTGTCCTTTATTTTTGAGTTGTAAGCATTCTTTATATATTTTTAATAGACCCTTGTCAGACATATATTTGAAAATACTTCCTCCCATTCTATAGGTTGTCTTCACATTCATAAGAATATCTTTTGAAGCATTAAACTATTTAATTTTGATAAAGTCCAATTTGTACAGAGGATGACAAAAATGTATCCAAATTTTAAGAAAGGAAAAAAACTGTATTAAAATTATAATATTCAGATGTACTAATAACAAAAGACAAATACAAGTCACGTTGAGCACCTTTTGTAATTGTAGAAGTCAAACATGAGCTTGAGTATTACTTATGGGCCCTTTGAGTTGCTGTATGAATTTTGAGGTAAGCTTGCCAATTTCTACAAAGATGTCAACTGGAATTCTGTTAGAAATTGCACTGAATCTGTAAACCAATTTGGGAAACATTATCATCTTTTTAAAAATTTTTTGTTAAATCATAATTGTCTTTCATGTTTACATGGATGGAGCTGGAACATATTCTTCTTAGCAAAGTATCTTAAGAATGGAAGAAAAAGTATCCAATGTACTCAGCCCTACTATGAAGCTAATTTATAGATTTCATATGAAGGCTAAAACACAATTATAGCACAAGAATATGGGGGAAAGGGAAAGGGGGGAGGGGAGGGGGGAGGATGGGTGGAGGAAGGGCAATTGTTGGGATCACACCTACGGTGCATCTTAGAAGCGTACAGGTGAAACTTACTAAATGCAGAATATAAACATTACCATCTTGTTTGTAAAGTTTTTCGATCCATAAATGTGGGATGTCTTTCCATTTGTTTGGATCTTCTTTAATTTAATTCAATTTAATCTTATTTTGTAGTTTTTAGAGTATATGTTTCACACTTACATTGTTAAATTTATTTACGAGTATTTCATTCTTTTTGATTAAATCATAAATGGAATTGCTTTCTTATTCTCATTTTTAGACTATTTATTACAAATGTATAGGAATACAATTGATTTTTCTATATTAATCTTCTGTTCTGCAACTTTGCTGAACTCGTTTACTAGTGTTAACAGTTTTTAAGTGATGCCTTAGTACTTTATATATATATGAGGTTATCACCTGTAAGTAGAGAAAGTTTTACTTCTTCCTTTCAAATGTGGATTTCTTTTATTTCATTATCTCATCTAATTGCCCTACCTAGACCTCCAGTACAATATTGAATAGAAGTGATGAGAGCAGATACCTTTGCCTTGCTCCTCATCATAGGAGAATATAATCCAGTCTTTTATCATTACGTATAATGTTAACTACGGGTTTTTGTAGATGCCCTTTGTCAGATTGCAGAAGTTTCTTTCTATTCCTAGTTTGTTGAGTGTTTTTCATTATTAAAGGATGTTGGATCTTCTCAGATAAGTTTTCTGCATCTATTCAGATGACCATGTGCTTCTTTTCAAAATTCTAATGATATGACATTACACATTAATTGATTTTCAGATGTTAAAACAAGCTTACATTGCTGGGATAAATCCCACTGGATCATGGTGTATAATTTTTTTACATATTTCTGGATTCAATTTGCTAATATTTTATTGTGGATTTTGTATTTATATTCATAAAAGCTAGTATTCTGTAATTTTATTTCTATGGTATTGTATCTGGTTTTGATATCAGCATAATACTGACCTCATAGAATGAATTAAGAAGTGTTTTCTACTCTTCTATTCTTTGTAGGAGTTTGAAAAGGATTGATATTCATTCTTACTTAAATATTTGGTAGAATTCACCTGTAGAATGAAGACATCTTGAGTTGGAATATTATTTGTAGGTAATTCAATCTCTGGTCTCTGCCTGCCCCCTGCAACTCAAACATGCCATCCAGGGGCCTGGGGCCTGGGAATTACCTAACCGAGTCAACACAGTAATACCAGAACTCTCTACTCTCCCAAAGATCTAAGAACCAACTGATCCACATTTTCAGCAACACCACAGTGAGTACCTACTTGCATGAGCCAAAGGGTAGGGTATCTCTCCCTTTCTACACTGAGCAACAGAGTTTCTGGCAGAAGGGAACATGGGAACCACAAATGTTTTGAATGGACTGACAATGATAACACAAACTACAAAAATCTCTGAGATACAGAAAAAGCAGTGCTCAGAGAGGAGTTCATAGCAGTAAATGTCTACATCAAAAACACAGATCACAATTTAATAACCTAAAGTCACTTCTCAAGAAACTAAAAAACAAATCATATGCTGTGTAACACCAATAGATTAATTGGCCAAGAAGTTGCCCAACTTAGTCTCCCTGCTCAAGTTTAATCTATACCATAGTTCTGATGGCCACATGGATAACGAAGCCTCACTCATGTGTGTCTCTAGCCCAGACCCATCTCTGGAGCACTAAGCCTATGCACAGAGATGTTATTGACTTTCTAGTTGGATATCCCACCAGTGCTGAAACACAATATTCCAACTGGTCTCATTAGCTTCTGCTTGAATATAATAGAGAGAAAATTGATTTATAGCATAGTTGATCAACTATATAGCAAATCAGATTTCTCAATTTGAGTGCCAGGATAGCACCTATTCAAGCTCAAAAGGCTGGCTTATTTTCGTCTTGTATTCTATTCCAGTTCATATTTCCTAATCTAATTTGTATTGCTCTGGTCCTAGTGCTTTTCAATGCATTTTGAATGGTGTCCTATATATGAAGTCTACTAATAACACAACAATCAGAACTACCAATTACTCTAGAACAGTCAGAAGTTAGAGCCCACAATCACAACCACCATCCAAAATCACTCATATTTAAAATTAATCACTGTCTATCTTTGAATAATCACCACTAAATCATTATTGGCCTTCTGCATATACTTTAATTTCTCTGAGACTATTTTCATCCTTTTGAATCACTTACTCATTTAACTATTTTTCTTGTGTTAGCAGAGTATGAATAAAAGAAATAGCTTACTATCCCTATATGTAATTTTATTCTCTTTCTATATTCTATTCCAGTTTTTCTGGCTCTCTTCTTTCCCGGATCTACAATTAGGAGCTTCCCTACTGGTCTCCCTGACTCTCTCAAGTCCTCCTCACACCTTTTTTAACTATTCCATAAAGTTCCTAGAATAAGCTTTCTAAAAGACATCCTTAGTGATGCTCCATGCCTGTTCTAGCCCCTTCAATGATGACTGTCCATTCATTAGCAATGAAATCAAGGCTTCATTGCATGGAAGTCAAGTAAACTCTGAAGATATGTCTCAGCAGCTTTCTCCTCCCACATCTTTCAGCTGGACTAGATCAAATCTCTTGCACCCACCTAGAATGCACTAGGCTGTTCTATAATATAACCGCATGTGTCCACATGAGCTGTCCTTTTAATGTGAAAGTTCCAGTTTGGCTACTCAAGTTCTACAACCTTCAGGATTCAGTTCAAGTTTAACTAATATTGCCTGGGAAACCTTCCCTAAACCCCACTTTACCCAATTTCTTACTGAACCCCTGTACCTTCTATTTTCCTTTCCTATAGTCCTATCCCCACAGTCACACAATTATTTATGCCCAGCCTTTTCTAATGCACTTTGAATACCTCAACCACACTGTATTATCATCATAGGTTTTCCCAGGGGACCTAGAAGAACATTGTTGGAACATAGAAAGTGATAAAATCAATATTAATCACAATAGCCAACATTTATGAGAAAGGTCTTATGCATCAAACACTGTTCTCATAATAATCTTAGGAAATAGATATTATTATTAAACACATATTTTAGGCAGGGAAACTGAGGGAAAGATGTAGGTAACTTATCCAGGGTTACTTGGTAAGTACTAAAGCCAGGATCCAAAACCTACAATGTAGCTCCAGAGCCACTGCTCTTAAAAATAAGAAGACTTTGGCTCAGTACCCATAGCACAGTGGTTACAGCGCCAGCCACATACACTGAGGCTAGCAAGTTCAAACTCAGCCCGGACCAGCTAAACAACAATGACAACTGCAACAAAACAAAAAAATAGCTGGGCATTGTGGCGGGCGCCTGTAGTTCCAGCTACTTGGGAGGCTGAGGCAAAAGAATCACTTAAGCCCAAGAGTTTGGGGTTGCTGTGAGCTGTGACAGCACAGCACTCTACTGAGGGTGACATAGTGAGATTCTGTCTCAAAAAGAAAAAAAAAAGAAGACTTCCTTACAATAAATGATTCAAAATGATGAAAATAGTCTCAGACAAATTGGAGTATATGCCAAAGGCAAATAATGAGTCAGTGGTGAATATTCAAAGATAGACAATGATCAATTTTAAAGATCAGTGATGCTGTTGGATGATGGTTGTGATTGTGGGCTCTAAGTTCTGGCTCTTCCAAGGTAATTAGTAGTTCTGATTGTTATGTTGTTTATTAGTAGACTTCATATGGAACTCCATTCAAAATGCAATAAATTTTGTGGGGGTCATGGTGCATGGCACACCTCTTGGGGGGTGGGACACAATTATAAGAAGGATTTTACCTAACAAATGCAATCAGTGTAACCTAATTCTTTGTACCCTCAATGAATCACAAACAAACAAACAAACAAACAAATGATAAATAAACAAATAAATAAATTATAATAAATATTAATAGAATTTCAGTTTAGGTTTCAATGGGAATCCCTAGAGGGCAACCACAAAGGAAAATACTTTCTTTTGGTTCCAGTTCTGGATCTAAATTGTGGCAAGTGTAAGGTTATACACATCACTTAACCTTTAGCTTCTTGGGCACGTTATAAAAGATTTGTGGTAATCTAGGTCCTCTGAGAAACAGATGCTAATTGGCAAAGAAGTTGCTCAACATATTTTCCCCGGTTGAATTCAATCTATACCATGGTTCTGATGGCCACATGAAAGTAAATGTGTCAGAAATTTATTATGAGAGAAAATGGAGAGACAGTTATAAGAGGCTGGAAGGGCCAATAGACTGCAATGCAGGTCTGAACCAAAATGAAAGACAGAGAGGAGGAAGGAAGCTTGGCTGGAAGCATCTTAGCCAACAAAACAGTTCTAAGAGAATCTGGTAAAAATGTGGAGGAGTTCACCCGTCACCCACCAGAAGAGTCCTGCATTTTCCAAGAATGTTTTTGCTTTAGTGTCCTTGTTGTGGTCAGTCATTAGCTGGGAGGAGACCCACAAGGCTTTGATTATCTGGAAAGAGTAGCTTTGGAGCAGAAGGAAGATTCACTTCATTGTATCACAACTGGGACTGGCAATCAATCAAGATTTCCAAAGTAGAAGATCTGAGATGCATTCTCATGGCATCGTACTACTTCATTTCAATCACTTTGAAATCAATGAAGGTTTATATTGTTAACTTTTGCTCTTGAATTACAAAAGCGATTTACTAGCTCTGTTCTTCCAAGTAGAGTGGGTGTTTTTTTTTTTATTTTGATAAAAGGGAAAAATATTCTAAAATTCTTTTTGTTCAGAACACATTAAAATCAAAGGATCTGACGTAAGGAATACAAGAACCACTATGTTAAAAATATAACCATGTGCCTTTGGATAAGTTAGTTAATATATTTTTATATTCCTATTGTTGGATTTCAATTTAAGTGAAATTATTGAATATGAAATTTCCTCCAGAAGTTCTGAAAATGGAGGAGATAAGTTGAAAGAATGGGTGGGAAACATTGGAAAGCAATGCTTTCATAAACACTACAGAAAATGTCAGCACTCTGCTTCTAAACCAGACCATTTCTAAGATTTGACTTCATCTCCCACTCTTTGATTGCATATTTTACTTCACCATTCTCTTATTATGCAAGAACTAAATGGAACAAACCTCTTTAGAGATACAGATAAATAAATCAAATAATATTAAAATAATATGAACTTCTATAACCTCAGGACAATCTGTTAACATTTTTATGTGATCTTTCTCATATTTTCCAATGAAAATATATGCATTTTAAAATTAGTTATAGTATGATAACTATTTTAACATATAGTTTGACTTCTATGTTGTGAATATTTTTCAATTTAAGCAAATATGGATATGACTTATCATTTTTGATGACTGTATGGTATTTATGCTTTATATACACGTACTGATAAAGTTTTAGAATAATTTCCTGTTGTTAGATATTCAGACATTTCAATTGTTTATGGTTTTTCACTATTTAGAAACAACATAGTGATAAATATCTTTATGTTTGTGCCTTTTCTAACTTGTCTGACTAGTTCCTTAAGATCATTTTCTCAAAATAGAATTGCTGTATCAAAAAGTATGAAATTGTTTAAGGAAATCTGTTAGGATATAAAGCACATTGAGGTCATGAGTGGTGTTCAATATTAGCAAATAAAAGCTCAGTTTTATCTGTAGATTTGCCATTTCTAGAGGAATCCAAAGGATTTAGAGGTGTCTCATTTCATTTTAAATAATGGTATCCCCCTCCTTTTTGGTGGCACCAAGGAGATTCTCAGAACCTCAATAAGATATGTGTTTCTTCTTCTGAGTAGAGCTAGAATGCTGGGGGATGAAAAGAGGGGTAGAAAGTACCAGTGTGACTATGGGAAAAAGAGATAAAAGGTTAGGGGCCAGAGTAAGAGAAGATGAGGTCATCAAGATAATAGCATAGGCAAATTCTGTATACCCTGAATGATAACCCAAAGTAAACGAATGTTTTTATACCTCCTGGAATCTTAGCCTGTATGATCATGTACTGTTTAAATAGGTTTTCTTTCTGGTGGTGTTTCTGAATAAGATGCCAGAAATCATAGGCATGACAAAAGCATTACAGATTGCAGAGGACACTGGCTGTTTGTTCACCAATATTCATGTCCTCTTCCTCCTTGTCACATGACTAGATGCTTCCAAGGGTTCCTTGTAATTTAATTGTGGCAATGGAATGTGAAGAGAAGGGATGTACTCTACATCCATCCTTGCTACCTAGTGTTCTCACATTCTCCGTGTTCTCTTTCTTCCTTCGTCTGGTGATGGAGCTACATGATGAAAGAAGCCTCAGTTTCTAAATGACTACATGAAACAGGTCCCCCCTGGTTGATCTGCTCTGGATCATGATATGGACAAGAAATCAGCTTGTAATGTGTCAAATCACTGATTTGGGGATGTTTTAGGAGTTAAGCTATCCTAACACAATTATATGTCATATAACTCAAACGACTATTTCAAAAGGTTGAGCATTTCATTCAACTCCTATTAGATATTTGACCTCACAGTGATTTCTTGTACCTCAGGAAAAGAAATAATTCTTGGTGGAATAATCCCTTGGTCTACCTTAAGGGCTACAGAATAGCAATGTACTGAAATTAGAAATGGCTTAAGGCATGGTTTCAACAAGTATCCCCAAAACTCCAGGCTTTAACTAGGTAGATTATAAATGTTTAGCAGTTTTCTCTCATTCACCAGGTATTTTTGGTCTGTCTGCCCACAGTTGGGCATGGTTTCCTTAGAAATATAATTTTGGGTTCCATATTCACAATTTTTACTCCAATCCCCTTTGTTAGTCCTTCACAATTAGATTCAGTAACAAGACAGGGCAACATAATGTAATAGAGATAATAGTATTTGGATCTTCTATTGATTTTATTCATTTGATTATTACAGTTTTTTGCCTTAGGCAAGCCACTTGACATCTCCCTAAGACTCTTTTTTTTTTATTCTCTAAAATGGGGATAATAATATCTGCATGAGTTCCTTAAAGGGTTGTGAGAATGAAATGGGATTGTAAATATGAAATTCTATGGACATCTTTAAAGGACTATGACAATTCAGAGTGTTATAGTAAAAATAAATTATTATCATTGATGTCCTTCTAGGTGTAATTCCTAATGTTATTTGGATGCATGATGGGTTTCGTGGAGGAAGAGAATTAATGGGAAACAGAAGAAATAAAACGAGATTGATCACAATGATTAACATCCTCAGCCGGCCATTGGACTCACCTGATGCCTTATAAAAATTTATTCACCTCAAAATTTTAATTCAGGAGAACTAGAATGGGCTAAGGTGATTATGGTATGCAGTCGCTGGTGTAGAGCATAGCTGAGAAGCTTTCCAACTTAAGTATGTATCAGACTTACCCAGCAAGTTTAAGAAAATGACGGACTTGCAGTCCCCCCACCACTCCAGATATTCTAGGAGGTATGAATAGAATCCAAATATTTGCCTTATTGGTGAGCTCCCCAGGTGGTTCTGATGTAAGGTAGCACATGATTTGGGAGGCCATATAATTTATAGTCCAAATTTCAGCATTTTTTGAGACATCTGATATTCTGAGTCCTCTGAGAAGATGATCAAATGGAATTAGAGGTGCTAGAAATTTATTAGGGGAAATGTCCATGAAAGAAAAAAGGTAGAAGGCTAGAAGAGACTGGAAGTGCTGTCAGACTTCAATGCAGACAAGGAAAGGAAAAAGAAAAAAAAGCATGGGTAGAAGCACAAGGTAGTTTTAGGGAGAGTTCAGCAAGACCATAGGGGAACCCTCAAGCCAAAGTACAGCATTAGAGAAATCCTGCATCACACAGAAACAGACACATGTCCTTCCACAGGGGAAGTGGGCTCAGCACAAACGTGAGATAGATTTCAGAGCACAGTACTTGAGCCCATTGATCAATTTCATGCCCTGAAGTTGAATATCTGAGAAGTACATTCTCACAGCCACCTTGAAAGAATATGGGGCCATGCTTAGCAATTTCACAAGGTCAGCAGGTGAGAACTGTTCTGGTCAAAGTAAGACATAAGGATACTTTCTTCATGGCTCACACTGGGAAACACAACAGTTAAGAGGATGAATTTTGTTATTAGTGAGTATGATTTGGAAGAAATTTTCAAACTATCCTACCTACGTTCACTATCACTAGTTCCTTGCGGAACCTAACTAACCTTACTAAACTTCTATTTAAACATTAGTAAAATGAGAATGTAACCAATATAACTGCACTGCCAACTTGCATTATGGAGAAAAAGAACTTATATACATAGAGAAATTAATATAAAAGGGGCTAAATCAATGACATTTAGTATTTGTTGTTAGTTTGTTTGGAGAGACAACATGTACCCCCAAAGTATTATCTATGTCAGCTCCAAATTCCACCATGCAACCAGCCATGAATTCTCAGCATTGCAAAGTTGAAGACGAGACAGGCAGACCACTTAGGAAACACTTTCTAAAGTTGAAATTTGAACTTGGACAATTAATCAGAGCAGCCTCACTTGCTGAGATGAGGATGGCATTGTGTAAGGGACATGATTATCTCTTCTGCGGGCCTGACATTGATGGGTTCTCCCTGTTTGGTCAGAATTATTTTCTAGTCTAAAACAAAAGCCAGTAAGTGGCTTTTAAATCAGACCCAACCCTCCCCTTCTTACATTTGAGCATAAGAGACAGCGGGTTTTGAATTTTCAGAGTATGGAGAATGGTTTCAGATAGTATTTTAAAATTTTAATAATAATGCATCAGAAACAAAATCAACAGAATTAGCTATAAATCTGTACTTTAAAGATAGAAGTTGTAAACTCGTCATGTACGTCTGGAAGGGTATTTTGACTTTTGCTGATATGTACCAATTCAGAGAGAAAACTTAAATCTCTTATTGCTTATAATTTACAAAAGTTTTCATTTTGCACTAAAGTTATAGTTAAGCCCACTCTGAAAACAGATATCTACCATGCTACTAAACATGACAGGTTTTTACAATCTTAATTAGCTAGGAATGCCTTTTCTGAACTTGGGTTAATTCCAGCTATTAATTTACCCCCTGAAGAGCAAATCTGCCAAACATGCTCATTACCTGATCCTGTGAATAAGAAATTCACTGACTAGCATCCCCAAGATTCTCTCTGCCAGCTTTTGGCCTCTCTATCCCAATGATACAGATGTTTCTGATAGTAGAGGAGCTTTTTTTTTTTCCCTTAAGTAAGTCTTCTTTATTTATCTTTTGTTTAAAAAATATTTACTGAAATATAATTCTAAATCCAAACACTAAATGCAATAAATGACTTTTGGTATATTCACAGAATTGTGCATTCATCACTAAAATCAATTTTAGAACATTTTAAATCCCCCCTTAAAGAAATCTCATATCTCTTAGCAGTTCCCCCAAATCCCTCATCCCTCTTAGTGCTAGCCAATCACTACTCTCCTCTATATTTTTATGGATTTTCCTATTCCGAACATTTTGTACACATAAAATCACACAGTATGCGGTATTTTGTGAGGCTTCTTTCTCTTAGCATATATTTTCAAGGTGCATCCATGTTGCCGCATGTGTAAGTACTTCATATTTTTATTGCCAAATAATATTCCGCTGTGAGGATATACCACATTTCATTTATGCATCCATCTGTTGATTGGGCATTTGGATTATTTCCACATTTTGGTCTTTATGAATAATGCTGCTATAAGCATCTATGTACACATTTTTATGTGAACATATTATCATTTCTCTTGGGTATATACTTAGAATTGCTGAATCATATCTTAACTCTATGTTAAACCATTTGAGGAACTACTAGACTATTTTCTGAGGTGCCTGCAACATTTTACTTTCCAACCAGCAATGTATGATGGTTCTAATTTCTCCACATCCTCATCAACACTGGTTATTATCTGTCTTTTTGATTATAGGCAATCTAGTGGCTGTGATGGGATATCTCATTGTACTTTTGATTTGCCTTTCCCTGATAGATAGTGATGTTGAGCATCTTTCCAAATGCTTATTGGCCATTCACATATCTTTTGAGGAGAAATATCTATTCAGATTCTTTGCCCATTTTTAATCAGGTTATTTGTCTTTTATCATTGAATTGTAAGAGTCCTTTATACATTATAGACACTAGTTTCTTATCATAAGTATGATTTGAAAATATTTTTCATTCTGTGAGTTGTCTTTTCACTTTCTTGATGATTTTTTAAGTATGAATGACTTAATTTTCATGATATCTAGTTGGTCTGTATTTTCTTTGGTTGCCTGTGCTTTTGATATCACATCATACATCATATAAAATCATGAAGCTTTATTCCTATGTCTTCTTCTAAGAATTTTACAGCTTTAATTCTTACATTTATATATTTGATTCATTTTAAATTAATTTTTATATATGATGTGAGGTAGGGATCCAATTTCATTCCTTGGCAGCCTTGTGGAAAATCAGTTGACTATAAGTGTGAAGGCTTATTTCTGGCCTCTCAATTCTATTTTATTGATTTATATGTATATCCTTATGCCAATACCACCCTTTTCTATCATTGTTTCTTTGTAGTAAATTTTGAAATTAAAATGTGTGAGTTAACCCAACTTTGTTCTTCTTTTTCAAGATTACTTTAGTTATTCTGAGTCCTTTGCACTTCCATATAAATTTTAAGATAAGTTTTTCAAATTTTGCAAAGAAGTCAGCTAGGATTTTGATAAGGATTGCATTGAATTTGGGGAGTATGGTCATCTTAATAATATTAATTATTCTAATCCATTATCATAGAATGTCTTCCCATTTATTTAGGTCTTCTTTTTTTTAATTTTTATTAAATCATAATTGTGTACATTGGTGCAATCATGGGGCACAATGTGCTGACTTCATATACAATCTGAAATATTTTCATTGAACTATTTAACATAGCCTTCATGGCCTTTGAATCACTATATGAAGTATTTAGGTCTTCTTAAACAATATTTTATGGTTTTCAGACTATAAGTTTTATACTTCTTTTATTTAATTTATTCATAATTATTTTATTCTTTTTGGTGCTATTGTGAATAGAATTATTTTCTTATAGGTACTTGTTTTTAATTGAAAGTTTCATGAAAGGCCATTTCTTTGAACTTCAGGTTGGAACCTTGGAAGTCACAAATGATTAAAAACATACACAAATCTATGTTATTCATTGCAGAGGGATGCTCAGGCAGGGCAATGTCCTGTCACATCTGAAAGACTTGGCACACTCCCAGTTGCTAAGCTTGTCACTACCAATTACTTTTGCAAGCTAGGTTCTCTACATATTCAGGAACCAGGTGAAGTATGTGTTGAATTCCTTGACTCTTCTTCCCTTAGAGCAGCAGTTCGCAACCTGTGGGTCATGACCCCTTTGGGTCAAATGACTCTTTCACAGAGGTCACCTAGGACCATCCTGCATATCAGATATTTACATTAAAATCAATAACAGTAGCAAAATTACAGTTATGAAGTAGCAACAAAAATAATTTTATGGTTGGGGGTCACCACAACATGAGGAACTGTATTAAAGGGTCGCGGCATTAAGAAGGTTGAGAACCACTGCCTTAGAGCCTTATCCAAAGCCCCCAGAGTTATGTTAAGGCATGGTCAATTTCCTGATGTTCCTTAGTTACACAGAGGCTACCAATGTGGTCACCTACCTGGGATTGCCTTTACTAAACAGAACCCTGAGTTCCTCACTGTCAGCAACCCACCCTCCCACCCCCCACCTCAATCTTTCTATGTGATGATGAAATTTTTGTTAGCATGGAAGTCATAATATTAGAGGGTTAAGAAACTGTCTTTTCAGATGCAGTAGCAAACTGCCATGAAGAGATGGTGAGAGCAGGAAATGTGACCACAGATGCATTATCATAGGCTTCTGGGATGTGGGAAGACTTCAGTGAGAGGTGCATTCACACAGGAAGAGGGAAGATTCAGGTTTAAGGTCAAGGAAAAATTATTACAAACTGGAGGTAAGGGTAACAGTAGTTGGTAAAGCAGGCTAAGATGGCATCATGAGTGGGGGTCATGGCAGGATCAATAGCAAGATAGACCGTGGCTTTATCAAGGGGCAAAAGTCATCATTGAAGCCAGGCCTGAGACAATAGTAAGAGAATTGACCTTAATTCAGGTCTTGGCATCTTCCCATCAGTCACCATCAGTCCAACTGCTTTCCCATGAGGTGGCCATCCGGGTTCGTAAAGGGCTCTGGCTTCTAGCATGAGATCATAAAAGTAAAATCATTAGGAGATGTTCCTATCTTTATCTCTAACTCTTCCTCTTTGCTATATTAAAGACTGTGTTAAAGAAATTTGACGTCATGCAATTTGTGGAAATGGATTAAACCGACCATCTGAGGCTGTTGCTTCAGTGTCTAATGCAGGAACTCAAATTCTCAGGATAGGCAGCCAGGAAAGGAAGACAAAGATAAAGTAGGAAAAACAAAGATAAACTGAAACTTGCAAAGCTGAGCTGGAACTCACAAAGATGAACTAGCACCATGTTGGTATCTCACTATAAACCTGATGCTTCAAACATGGATGCTAAGGGTTTTCTGAAGAATCCTGGAACCTTTTTTTAATTTCAAACTAATGGGAGAGTACAAACAACTAGGTTACAATGTTTTCATTTGTTAGGTAAAGTCTCTCTTGTAGTCATGTCCCACACCCCAGAGGTGTGCCATATACCCCTACATTGTGCCCATTAAGTGGAAGCACACCGATTCTTCTCCCACCACCCCTCTCCCCTTCCTCTTTACCCTTTCCTCCAACTTGAATTGAATTGAATTTTTCCTTTATGTGGGCATGAATTAGATTGTCTGTTGGCTTCATATTAGTATTGAGTATATTGGATACTTGCTTTTCCATTCTTCTGATACTTTTTACTAAGAAGAATGTGTTTCAACTCCATCAAGGTTAATACAAAAGGTGTTGCAACCTTTATCTCACAGCTAAATACCCAATTGTTGGAATTGGAGTAGCTGTAAGAGACAGAAGCTGGAGGAGTTATGAGGCCAGCTACTGCATCACAGCAAGAGGGGGAGGAAGCAGGGGAGGGAGAAACTTTGTTACAAGAACACCTTATGCCATACACTTATCAAGAGTTAGAAAAAATGGCCCTGCTTCATTTGTATCATCCTTATCTCATGTAACATATTTCTTGCAGCCTACATTAACCCAGAACTTTACAGGGGAGGAAATTCTGGAGAAATGTAGTTCCAGCTTAGCTAAGTAGACCACAGAATAAATCTATAATGTTTATCAACATGGGCCATGTTTCTCAGTGAAGAACTTCTTATTTGGGGGGAGCACTTGTCTCATCATGAAAAAAGAACCCCTACTCTGTAGAATTCACATTCCCAGTAGACAGATGGGACCTACCTCAAGGCTTTTTGGAGGCAGCATGTTAATTGCTGGGATATCTATCAACTGGGGCCCTCAAAAGCATATTCCACTTTATCTGGTGTCTGAACAGAGTGAAGGAATAAAGCTAAAAGGACAAGATTTCTCTGTCCAATGACATAAAATAGGTCTTTAACTCATAAAGCTAGCCCTTTACCTTCTCATGGAGTATGGTACAGGTTCATGTACATTTTGACTACAAGTTGTACTCCTGTGAAATTTGCTCTTAAGCAAAGGGAAATGAAGCAAACAGAGAGGAAAAGGACTGTTTGATGTAGCTTACTGGCCTTACTTCATGGATATGCCATAGCTCTGTAAACAGGAATAACAGTGTTTTGTCAAAGAGAAAACAGACGTGGAGTGGTGGGACTATTTAAACCCTCGGTGAGGCAAATGAATTCCCTTCCTTATTATCCATTTAATTTCCTTACTTGTTTTGTTTGTGATCATTGTAATGAATGGAGGTAAGAACACACAACAAAAGGAAAAACAAAACAAAAATAATTACTGGCTTTGAATGGCTATATAAGACTGGTTTAGAGTTTGAAGAGATTCCAAGAATGAAAGGAATTATAGGTTAGCTTTAAAATTGTCAACTGCCGTAGGCTAAACATGATTTATATGTGCCATAAAGGATTCAGTTTGTTTCTTGCTCTGCCCTAAGATTCCATTTCTCTTCTAGTAACTATGACATCCCCCCTCCATGAACATAAACCAATCCCTGTCACCATCTCTTTGAAAAAAGAAAAGGCCTAGATAGATTTTCCCAATA
>CAUYRH010141195.1:0-19848 GCA_963574655.1 Perodicticus potto
CTGGAAAACACCAGGGATTCTACTACAAACTCTTAGAAGTGAATAAGGAATACAGCAGTGTCTCAGGTTACAAAATCAACACTCATAAATCTGTAGCCTTTATATATACCAACAATAGCCAAGCTGAAAAAACAGTCAAGAACTCTATTCCATTCACAGTAGTGCCAAAGAAGATGAAAATTTGAGAGTTTACCTTACAAAGGACGTGAAATATCTCTATAAAGAGAACTATGAAACTCTAAGAAAAGGAATAGCTAAAGATGTTAACAAATGGAACACATACCATGCTCATGGCTGGGAAGAATCAACATTGTTAAAAATGTCCATACTACTCAAAGCAATATACAATTTTAATGCCATCCCTATTAAAGCTCCATTGTCATGCTTTAAAGATATCAAAAAAATAATACATCATTTTATATGGAATCAGAAAAAAAGTTGAATAGCCAAGACATTATTCAGAAATAAAAACAAAGCAGGAGGAATTACGCTCCCAGACCTCAGACTATATTAAAAACCGATAGTGTCAAAACAGCATGGTACTGGCACACAAACAGAGAGGTAGATGTATGGAACAGAATAGAGAACCAAGAGATGAACGCAGCTATGTACCATTATTTGATCTTTGACAAGCCAATTAAAAATATTCAGTGGGGAAAAGATTCCCTATTTAACAAATGGTACTGGGTGAACTGGTTGGTGACCTATAGAAGACTGAAACTAGACCCACACCTTTCACCATTAACTAAGACTCTCACTGGATTAAAGATTTAAACTTAAGACATGAAATTATAAAAATACTAGAAGAAAGTGCAGGGAAAACTCTTGAAGGAATCGGCCTGGGGGAATATTTTATGAGGAGGACTCCCAGGGCAATTGAAACAGCATCAAAAATACACTACTTGGACCTGATCAAACTAAAAAAGCTTCTGCACAGCCAAAAACACAGTAAGTAAAGCAAGCAGACATCCCTCAGAATGGGAGAAGATACTTGCAGGTTATGCCTTTGACAAAGGTTTAATAACCAGAATCCACAAAGAACTCAAACACATTAGGAAGAAAAAAATAAGTGATCCCATTTCAGGGTGGGAAAGGGACTTGAAAAAAAAACTTTTCTGAAGAAGACAGGTGCACTGCCTACAGACACATGAAAAAATTATCACCATCCTTAATCATCAGAGAAATGCAAATCAAAACTACTTTGAGATATCATCCAACTCCAGCAAGATTAGCCCACATCACAAAATCCCAAAACCAGAGATGTTGGTATGAATGTGGAGAAAAGGGAACACTTCTACATTGCTGGTGGGAATGCAAACTAATACATTCCTTTTGGAAGCAGGTTTGGAGAATACTTAGAGATCTAAAAATAGACCTGCCATTCGATTATATAATTCCTCTACTAGTATATATCCAGAAGAACAAAAATCACATTATAACAAATATATTTGTACCAGAATGTTTATTGTAGTTCAATTTATAATTGCTAAGTTATGGAAGAAGCCCAAGTGCTCCTCAATTCATGAATGGATTAATAAATTGTGGTATATATACACCATGGAATATTATGTAGCCTTAAAGAAAGATGGAGACTTTACCTCTTTTGTGTTTACATGGATGGAGCTAGAACATATTCTTCTAAGCAAAGTATCTCAAGAATGGAAGAAAAAGTATCCAGTGTACTCAGCCCTACTATGAAACTAATTTATAGCTTTCATATGAAGGCTAAAATCCAATTATAGCACAAGAATATGGGTAAGAGGCAAGGGAGGGGAAAGGAGGGGGGAGTATGAGTGAAGGGAGGGTAATTGGTGGGACCACACCTATGGTGCATCTTAGAAGAGTACAGGTGAAACTTAGTAAATGCGGAATATAATGGTCTTAACATAATAACTAAGAAAATGCCATGAAAGCTATGTTAAACAGGGTGATGAAAATATTTCATATTTTGTATATGAAACCAGCACATTGTACCCCATGATTGTATCAATGTACACAGCTATGATTTAATTAAAAAATTCTAATTAATAAAGAAAGAAAGTAATCATAAAAAAAGAAGACAAAGAAAAAAAAGAAAGTACCAGAGCTTCTGGTAGAGGGAAAAACCTAAGTCAGAAAAAATCTCCCCTCCTGTGTCTCTTGTCTAGGGATATATATTTCCCAATAAATGAATGGATACAATCCTGCCACTGCCCTGTATCAATAGCAAACAATCAGGTACAAAGTTAAACATAAGGAGAATTTGTAGTGTTTACACATTTCTTCGCAATCAGCGATTAACATTAAGAGAAACAGCAATTATCATTTTATGAAAGAGAACTAGAATTTGTTCTCCCATGTACTAGAATTTATTTATTTAGATATTCTTTTTATCCCTTCTTTCTTTTTTTTTTTTTTTGAGACAGAGCCTCAAGTTGTCACCCTGGATAGAGTACTGTGGCATTACAGCTCACAGCAACCTCCAATTCCTGGGCTCAAGCGAGTCTCCTGCCTCCACCTCCCAAGTAGCTGGGACTACAGGTGCCCGCCACAATGCCCGGCCATTTTTTGGTTGCAGCCGTTATTGTTGTTTGGCGGGCCTAGGCTGGATTCAAACCCACCAGCTCAGGTGTACGTGGCTGGCTCCTTAGCCTGTTGAGCCACAGGAGCCGAGCCCCCTTCTTTCTTTTTTCTTTACTTTTCTTTGAAAGTCCTAAAACTATTAGGTGTATTAAAATACACAGTAGGTTCATGTCCAGTGGTAGACAGGAGAA
Source organism: Perodicticus potto (assembly GCA_963574655.1). Lineage (NCBI taxonomy): Eukaryota > Metazoa > Chordata > Mammalia > Primates > Lorisidae > Perodicticus > Perodicticus potto. Next base: position 2,754 of record CAUYRH010141195.1, read on the forward strand.
ATGCTATTATCCCAGAACAGACTTGTCAGAGACCCAGCAGGATAAGGAAAATATGTACACAGAAGGGAGGAGTCAGAGAAGAAGTAGGGCCATGAGCTAAAATATACAGAAAGGCAGGCTATTTCAGATGCCAGAGCCTGGGAAGGATCTATAGTACAGACATTGATTAGTTTGGCCTATCATGGGGTGTCAGAGCCAAAATGGGGTGACAGTGAAATCTGAGTACAGGATTTCAGAGGCAAAGAGGGTGCCTTACATATAGGTAACTATTGACATGCATAGTCAACATCTGAGTGTGACAGAGAAAGCATCCCTTCAAGGAATGAGAACATTTAGTGCTAAAGAAGTTGGTTACTTACAGATAATATGATCAAATATGTAATTACTATGTATTAGAAATGCTGATATATTGTTTTTTTTTCTGTTGGAGAATGAAGTTTCACATATGTAGAAGACAAAAATAATAATAAATTCTCTATAGTTATATTGGGCCACATTATTTTCAGTATATAAGGATGGTTGCAAAGTAACTATAGATTTAAATTATGATGTAAATATATGTTGTGTGTGTATGTATGTGGGCGTGCACACACATATATTCTATTTATTTAGAGGATTTGAGGCAAAAACACTTTGAGACTAATGATGCCACCTAATAAGGCTCAGATGTTGACTCCAAAATAACAACCTCTACTGAAAGAACGTAGTTTCCTAAAGAAATGGATGATTCTGGGGCAGGAACTAGAAAATATAAGAACTTTCTAGAAAATTTTGCCATACCAAAAAGCAATAACATAATTAAGCAAGGAAATGACTATTTTTGCAACACATAGAGGCCATCTTAAAGGAACTTTCACTGATAACACATGAGAAATTTTACATATCAATGTAAATATAGTAATGGAATATATTTCTTTCAATGAAGTGGGACACCATAAGTCTATTCTTAGATAATTTATTTAAAAATTTGAAAGATTGATGAAGAATGGATTTTTTAAACATATTTTCAAAATACTACTCCACAAAAATCTTGTTAATTGTGAATGGGAAAAGAATAATTCCACAATGGAGTTGTCAGGTCAATACCGTGAACCTAATCAAGTGATTACAATGGACATCATTTTTTTTTTTTTTTTTTTTTTTGAGACAGAGCCTCAAGCTGTCACCCTGGGTAGAGTGCTGTGGCATCACAGCTCACAGCAACCTCCAACTCCTGGGCCCAAGTGAGTCTCCTGCCTCCGCCTCCCAAGTAGCTGGGACTACAGGCGCCCGCCACAACGCCCGGCCATTTCTTGGTTGCAGCCGTCATTGTTGTTTGGCAGGCCCAGGCTGGATTCGAACCCGCCAGCTCAGATGTACGTGGCTGGTGCCTTAGCCCACTGAGCCACAGGCGCCGAGCCTGGACATCATTTTTAATGGAACAAAACACAAATGTGCATTACCTGATAGGACACAATAACTATAACACGCCATGACATCTGTGTTCTTACCAAAGATATATAATCTAAATACAAGGAAAGAACAAACCCATGTTGAGTAAAACTCTACAAAATAACTCATAATATTAAACATGTTATAGTCATGAAATGAAGATAAATTTTAGGAAATATCTCTTAGAATAAGTTGACTAAAAAGTTATGATGACTGGAAGAATGTCGTGATTCTGAAGTAAATCCTTTTGACATGAAAACATTACTGTGACATTTGCCAACATGTAAATGGGGTTTGTTGTTTAAATGGCAATATATCAATATTATTTCCTGGATATGATGGTTTTGTTGTAATTATATGGAGGATTATTCTTGTTTGTTAGAAATAACTACTCAACTATACAGGAGGATAGAGCAACGTGTTGTTAATATCATTAAATTGTTCAAGAAATAAACAATGACCTCCTCTCCTTGATGGAGGTCATGAATTGAGAGTGAAGAAATATCAAAAGTGAAGGAATGAGGGCTAACGTAAATAATAAAAAAATTATGAATTTATATGGAGTCACTCATCTTTCCAATTCTTTGTTAGACTGGTATAAGTGGCTTATAGAATGACCATGCAAAGTTAATAATCAATATCTATATATAATTTATAGATCATAACATTTTCCCTAAAAATTATCTAATGTCATGCTCTTTATACTATTGTAAGGCACATATTGTCCTCCAAAATTTAATAAATTCTGGGTCAGAAAGAATGAGGAAGTTACTGTGTCTCATCTGAGCATTTTCTATCACGCCCTTTTTTCCTTTTTAGGTACTCTTTATATACGGCAGTAGAGACATGAGAAATTTAAAAATACCTCAAGACATTATGTAAGAGAGGAGTCATTTAATAAATCACATTACTGGTCTACTTAATGGTGAGGAGTAATATTTAAGAGTATTATCTGAAGTAAAACTATCTATATTTATATCTTTAATATTTGATTGTTGTTCAACTTGGCACAGTTAATTTAAACTTCCTAAGACTCAGCTTCCTCAGTTATAAAGGTAAAATAATAATTGTATTCTACTGATGGTATTGTGATAAGGATTGCACAAGTAAACACATTTAAAGAATTTAGTTCAAAGCCTGACAAATAACATATACAAGTAAACATAGACATTATTATCATTATTAATGCTGTAATTAGGATAGATTTTGATACTATGATAGTTCTTGGTGCACTAATAGCTCTGACTGCTGAGAAATTATGAAGTGAGTGATTTACAGTCAGAAACACTATGAGACAATCAAGCAGTAAAGGATAGGGATAAGGTTTACTAAAGTAATTAATGTGTTTGCCTTTGCATAACTGAGAACAAAATAGATGAGTTAACCAAATTTTAAGGTTAATTTATAATTTAGACTGTCTATATTTAATTTACTTAAAGGTTTATTGTATTTTAGGAATGAAAATAATCAAGAATTTAAATGTATAATAATAAGTTTTCATTAATTTTCTATTGGTAGGGCCTTCTTATTTATCCTTGAGAATACTTTCATAGTAAAATAAATCTTATAAAAGAATTATGGCATCAGTAAATTTTGATTCTTTTAAAGATTCACAAAGTTTCAACATTAGAGTTACTGTTGTGGTGAATTAAGTAAAAAATAAAAGTACAAAATATTATTTTCACTAAGAGGCTAGAGATTTGAGATCATCAAAACAACATGGTCTCCTTGTCTAAAAGTAATTTCAAATCTTTCAGTTCTAGGGTTTCCCTTTTTCTTGGTAATTGTGGCTTCTTTTCTGGAAAATCTTAGCCTCAGAAAGCTCATAATAAAAGACTCTACAGGCTGTCTGGTCATCCAATGACTCTTAGAAAAACAGCAATTTTACCAGTTAAATGTGAATGAATTGGAAGCATTCCCTTAGCATATAAAAGCCATTACAAATAAAAGGACTAGCAATCAATTGGAAATGTTTTCCAGAATTTTGATAAACAAAAATTGTTGAAAAAATGTATACAGACACACATATATTCAAAAGAAAAGAGTATATGCGATGAATATATATTTGAACATATGTGCATTTCAATATATATAAGCAAAAATGATATCAAATTAGAATATAAATGGTACACCCAGCCTATCCTAAATAAGGCATCAATTAATTAGCTTAGATAAATAGTTTAAGTCAGAAAACAATGGAATGGAAGCGTGAGAGTCAGACCGCCAGGTTTAAATGATATGAGCATTTGAGAAATATCCAACAGACAAAAGGCCATTACAAAGGAAGTCAGTTCATATTTGTGCAAGGATGCAGAAGTGGGATGAAGGATCATGAAGTACATTACTATGGTCGTGTCTTAGGTACTAGAAACCAGGTTTAGATCAAAAGACAGTGAAACCTGAGTTGAATGTTTCATTTCTTTATACAAAAATCTTACTCGACATGCAACAGCAAACACTGTAATGGATTACATAATAAACACTGGGCTTTAGTGAAGCTCTTACACTAATCTATGCTACCACTCCATATTTTAATATTCTTTACTGGATTAATAGATGTTAAGTTGAACTTTATTCCACTAAAGGAACACTCAATTTCTTCCTGGATCAAGGATTTTTATATTTTATCTTTCCAAAAGGTATCATTAGTTGATTTTTTACTCATGTAGAAGGAGGGCAGTTTTTATAACCTGGAAGGAATTATTAGGCACTTTTTAGCACCATGCAGTAAGTATTTCCATGTCAGAGGCTGAAGAGCAAATAATTATTTTAGGGATAAAATGGGACATAAAAAATGTAATTTTTATTTCCATTTCTTCCATGGTTTTACCCTGCTACACCTTTTTTGCACCACACAGTATTTCCTTGTCAGAGGCCAAAGAGCAAATAATTATTTTAGGGATAAAATGGAGCATAGAAAATGTAATTTTTATTTCCATTTCTTCCATTGTTATACCCTGTTACACCCCAGTAATCCATTTTATACATATAATGCATGTTTCTAATACTCAAAACATACTCAATACACAGAATATACTGGTAATTTACTCTAAAACATTTAATACTTGTTCTAAAAAAAAGACCTAGAATGTGAAACATTTGTTTTAGTAGTTATAAATGTCATAAATAGACTTTGGTAACTAAAACAAAATGTACAATTAAAATAAAAGAAATCATTAGAAATAAATTTAATATTATTACAAAAACACTTAAGCAACAATTTTAAAGAAAATAGTAAAAAAATATTATATTTTCAAGTTATTTATTAAACACAGTATTTACAAAATATTTTATTTATAAATATCACAGTTATTTTAGAAATTTGCTGGCAACAAGAATTTTTTATTTTGATTTTTTTTCCAAATGACTGAAACAAAATTACATGAGAATTTCATTGTCTCAGCAAACATTCTGTTCTGGACAAGAAACACAGAATTTAAAAGTTCACATAGAATGTGGTATTCAAACTGGAATTTTTCTTCAGTAGGTCCTTGGTCTCATGGACCACAGATCAGTGGTAAGACAGGATTTAATTTTACAGAAAAGAATACAGAGAAAAAGCACAAGTGCTCTTGGTAGAGGGAAAAACCCAAATTGGAAAAAAATCTGTCTGTCTGGGTTTTGTCTAGGGGTAGATACAGTGGCATGGGTCCTTTGTAGTTACATTTGGCCAGGACTTGGTACATATATGAATGGACACAATCCCTTCCTTTGGGGCAAGATGAATGAGTATACTAATGAATGAATGCAGTCCATTCATGAAATTATCCAGAACTAGGAAACTTACATGAAATTGACCAGGCCCGAAAATGGGGGGTTCCTTGTTCAGCCTCAAGGGCAAGGGTAGGGAAACACCACTGTGCTCCCTGAGCTGGCCCCCTAGCAGCCCCTCCAGCCACTGGAGCCTCTTGAGGTTCACCCCTGCCTACCTTGCAGCCTGCTGGATCCTCTGCTGCACCAACACCCCCAGGACAGAGACTGCAGGTTCACCTCCCAGCTCCACCCACCCTATATGAGTATGGATATTTCATTTGGAGAATTTAAATGTTATTTTTTTGCATTAATGTACTTTACCCATTTTATACATTATATTGTAATATATTTTATACTCTCCAATATTTAAACATCAAAATACAGAGGTTTATTATGTGATCATTATGGTAAACAATATTTATTTTTCAATTATAATTATCCATGAATCAACAAATGCTTCTGAGATTGAAGGCCTTGTACATCTACTCATATAATCTTCCAACATTTTGTCTCAATGCTTTGCCTCTGAAATAAGAAGGTAGAGTAGAAATTGTTTATGCTTTTTGTTTTGGTGCTTCTCGTCCAAACTTTCTCAATTTGGTGAAACTAACTCCATTTTGGACATAGGTAAAAACCACATAAATGTGACTTGACTTCCACTTCAGTATTTTGGAAATTATGTAGCTTATTTAGTGTCCAAATCTCTTAAATAAGGTTTCTCATATATTTGTGAAAACTTTTCACCAGAACTCAGAGCAACATCCCAGGACTTACCAGGCCTGATTGACTAGGCAGGGACCAGAATCAATCTTTAACTTTGCTGGTTTTCATCTATAGGGGAAATGAGATTCTAGCTGCTGGTGAATTCAGGGTAGCCTGAATAATGAACCTCCAAGGGACACTGCAAGACTCTTTTGCCCATTTCCTTTTTCCTTAGTCTCAACACAAAATTCAAGCCCCTACTCTTTAAGAGTAATCTTAAACTCTTTCTTCTCACTTCTAATTACTCAGTTCTTCCTTTTCTCCAACCATTCCTTTCAGCATGCCCTTTTAAGCCTTTTATTAAGGGATAAAATCATCTATTTCTCTAATCTTTCTCTTCTTGAAATGAAATCTATGTTCTCCCAAGAACTTTATTTCCCAAGAAGTCCCACTGAAGAAGGCTGACCTTTGATCACATCAAATATACCTCAGGTTTGCCGCAGAAATGTATATCAGCTTTGGGTTTTTGAACTCTTTGTCCTTCAATCACCCTTAACCTCACCCCAAAACACCAGTCAGGCAATTTGATTACCCTTCAAACACAACATAAAACAAAACAAACAAAGCAATCACGTTGGCTCATGTCATTTATTTGTGCCACTCTCTACTTTTTAAAAATATTTGTCATCTACTGACAATAATGTCTTCAAATAAATCTAACAATATCCCTAATTAAAGATCTTGAAAGATGCAGCACAATCTTTCCGCTCATCCCCAAGAGCAAACCTGATCTGTCTGAACGGCCAATCCCCTAATAAGGTCTATCATTTCCCGGGTCTGCTCGTCTCTTCTACCCACCGTGCTCACAGACCTTATGGCACACAGCTTACTTTACAAATGTGTCAATAATTTGGGGATCAAGATTTTTGATATAATTATATATTTTTTTGTTATAGGTCCCTTCCTTCTTGCTTGTTGTTCCATTCCATGCAGTTTGAAGTCCCCATTTAATCTTTTACTATCACTTTACTGAGACATCTATCATTTTACTAGGATTCATCTCATATTCTTATACTATCTCCCAATAAATTCTGCTATAAGTAAGACAGGATCACAGAGACTCAACACTTCTGTAGAGAGTCACTGGAAGTAATAGGCTGATTTTGTTATAACACATGCTAATCTACCATACCTAAAATGCATCTTCATAGATTTTCAGTAATTCTACATTTGCCTATTCAGGTCTTCTCAACTCTCTGCACCTATTAAAATTCCTTTGTACTTTATTGAAATATTTGTTTTTCCAAATCCCAGCTAATTCTGAAAGTGTTACTACATTGGCAAGTAAATAGAAAGGAAAAGAATATTCAAAATGAAAAAGTTTCAAAATCTAGCCATTTAAATCTATAAACCCATATACATCCACATATTATCCATATACTATCTTTTACTATCCTCTTATTAAGTGGGAAAATTATTCTTCCTTTTAATGCTCTGTCTATGCTCTGTAACTAATAATTTCCCACATTTCCAGATACATAATCTTAAAAAGATCACTTCCTCCTTTCTTTTTAATTCCTCCCTGTCTATTTGTATAATACAAATAACATTTTATTATCCTAAAAACATAACAAGTATCAAAAAAATTTCTGTGACTACATATTAATTCACTACAAAATGTTTATTTGGTGTATATAATTTTTCAAAGACCCATCAAACTTGATGAGGATAGGTCCATAAACAGAATCTAAATATCTGCCTTCTTAAAGAAAGGCAAAATAAATGATGAATTGTATAGGAATTTAGAAGATGAGAAGTTTTATTTTGGAAAAAAGGTTGGAAAATAGAATAAAGAGTGCCAAAGGTGGAAGAAGAATGCTTTATGTATAAAAAATAAAGGCAAGGTTGCACAAGAGAGAGAGAGAGAGAGAGAGAGAGAGAGAGAGAGAGATCTTGAGGTTGCATCATGCAAAAATAATCTTTGAGCAAAGAATTGGAAAAACTAAGGGAATGAGTCAAGAGGACGGCTTCTATTGAAAGTATTTAAAGTGGACAGAACTGCTAGTACAAAGAGAAAGAGCACACTTGAGAAGGTCAAAGAACAGCAAAGAGGTAAGAGTAGCTAGAGAAGAGTGGACAGAAAGGAGAGATGCGGGAAACGACGTCAAAGCCACATTGGAGGACAAGATCTTTTAGGCCATTGTAAGCACATTGACTGTTGCTTTGAGTAAAATGAAGAAACACTGGCTATTTTGAGCAGGTGAGTGTCAGCATCTACCTGTATTTAAAAATGACTTAGGCTTTTGTGTAGCAAACAGAATTAAAGTATTCAATGGTGAAAGACTTAACACTAGGAGAGTACAGCAATAATAGAGCAAAAAATGATAAAAACTGAGACTAGGGATAGACAGTGGTAACTAATTGTGTAATGCATAATTCACATAATTGACTGATGAACTGAATACGAAATGTGTCAGGAAAAGATGAGCTAAGGATAACTCTAAAATTTAGAGTCTATTCAATTCCAAGACAAAGTTATCATAAGCCAAAAGGCAGAAGAATGCTATTGGAGGATATTTATGGATGTGTTTAGCAATTCATTTTGAGGTATTAATTAGTTATCAAGAAGAAATATTCAGTAAGAAATTAAAATACATAAACACACAATTGCATGCATCATTTTGAGGAGAAACAGAAATTGAGGATTGCCAGTGTATAGATGACATTAAAAAACCATTAGACTGAATTAAATCATTGAAAGAGTGTATAGAAATAAACACTGGCTATTTTGAGCAGAGGAGTGCTTGCTAAAGTGTGTTCACTGAGCTTCAAGAACTGAGCTCTAGGTCGCTCTAAGGATAAAAATAAACTTTCTAATAAAGTGAAAGAAGACTGAGAAAGAGGGAACATTAAGTTAGAAAGAACTTAAAAGCGTGCTTCTCTGAAGAAAAGATTAAGGAAGAGGCATTAGTGACTGTGAAAACCATTAATAAGTTAGTATGATTAAGAATCAGAATTGACCTTTTGATTTAACAAGATGGAGGTCTCAGGACCCTGATGAAAACATTTTTTTGTTTTTATTTGAAAATGGGGGAAAGATCTGAATGGATTAAACTATAAGGCAAATCAAAGGACAAGAACCAGAGATGGTGATTATAGGCAATTATTTCTGAGACTTTTCCTGTAAACAAACGAACAAACAAAATGAAACAAAGAAATAGGATGGCACCTATTAGAATAAATATTGACTATGATGTGGCCATGAGAAATATCTTCCAAAACTGACTTCATCAAATTTAAGTGACAAGGACATTTTGCCTCAGTGAACACACTTTTGCAAGCAGCTCAATCTGTGTATCCCCTTTCTTCTGGAGGTTCTCCAATGAAGAATATACTCTCTGGAATAAACGTGAGAGCCAATCAAGAACAGTCTTAAATGAGTAAAAATTCTGTGAGTGATACAAACTTTTTGGATTTTAGAAAATCCACCAAATTTTGATCACCAACAATTGTACAAAAGCTCAGCAGTCTTCTCTGCTCAGAGATACTCTGTCAAACAAGCGTAGCTGTTTATTACTATAGTAGGCAATAAATCAAGTCTTGTGATTTTCTATTTTCGATACTGAAAGGTATTCTCATCATACATTGATACCTATTCTTCCTACTACTATTGTAATAAATCTCTATTCTTTAGGTATTGACAACATGTTTGAAACATCTATCTACACTTAATGTTTTCATATTCTTACATTCTCTTCCCTCTAGTGCTGTACGTGTACTAAGCTTTGTTTCTAGTTACCTCGTTTTCAATTGCATTGCTTTTGTTCTTGGTAAGTGTTCTTCCAACTGGGTATGGGCAAACATCTGGGGTACAAAAGACTTTTCAAAGAATTTATCCCAGCATGTAGATATTTAAGGGAATCAATTTTAAAATCTTCTCTTCTATTTGTACTTACTCATTTCTCAAATGGTCTACTTGAGAATGCCCTCCAGAGTAACCCTATTTCCACCTGACCAAATTAAGCCTTATCTCTCCAAAATTTAGATTGGTAACTCTCTTAAGAGATAAGACCTTCAAATAAAGGGACAGTGTAAAATTCTGATGTTTGAGAAGCCTAGTTTTCCCAACCAATGTAAACTACTGTGTAGTTTGAGTATTTCCACGTTTTACACATATGACTGTTAAAAGGCAAGCGTGGCATTAGAGATGGGATATTTGACCTATGTTTGAATATTTTTAATACACACACATGATAGATTAAGGGAAAGGGAGCAGGAATTGAGACAGTCTTCATTTAAAGAATTTGCCTTTTACAACCTTCAAAATTACCAAAGATTTCATGACTTCTGAGGGGTAATCCTGAAGGAGTACACAATAGTAAGAAATATTGAAAATGGCTTTCTTTTTTCTTTTCTTTTTTTTTTTGTAGAGACAGAGTCTTACTCTACTGCCCTTGGTAGAGTGCTGTGGTGTTACACAGCTCATAGCAACCTCCAGCTCCTGGGCTTAGGCGATTCTCTTGCCTCAGCCTCCCAAGTAGCTGGGACTACAGGCGCCCTCCACTACGCCTGGCTATTTTTTTTGTTTTGCAGTTCAGCAGAGGCCAGGTTTGAACCCGCCACCTTCAGTATATGGGGCCGGCACCCTACTCGATGAGCCACAGGCACCACCCTGAAAATGGCTTTCTATCCATCAGCTTCTCTCTTTACTTACTTATTCTATTTATGTAGTTAGTATATTATTTAGAACAAAACAAAATAGAATGTTTTGTTCTTATATGATTACTAACATAATAAACATTAAAGTATTTTCTGTAAGTTCCACACTTACTAGAAACCACATACTTTTTGTTTGTGAATTTTTTCAAAGTAACATCATTGTAGCAATTTCATTTTTATGCATGGATACATGAACTCGTCAAAAGAAAGTCGTCCCATCAAGCTCATTTTTGATGCATTTCCCATATAATTTTATTTGTATGTTTATTTAATTATTCTCTAGTATGTTATTTTTATTAGCTATTAATATTTATAATGATAACTTAATTCCCAATATGTTTTAGCCAAAGTTTATATTCCAAGTAAAAGATTAAACTATACAAAATTTCAATGCACATAGATTTTTATAAAGCAATGTGGTAAGATGCTCAGAAAATAACAAGCAAAAAATGTATATTATATTGGGATAAAAAAACTGTAGGCTAAAGGTATATAATTAGAAATTCAAAGAGAAATATGAATTATTCAAAAATGACAACTTAAAATTAATTTATATATTTTAAAAGTGAATTATGATGAGTCTGTGAAATGAAAATAGTGACAGTTTATTTCTAATTTAAAAACTTTAGGACAGTTTTAAGTTCACAGCAAAATTGAGTAGAAAGTACAGAGAATTCTCAAATACTTCTATTATGCAATATTTTGAAAGTATAGGAACAGAATTTAATATAATGAAATAAGTATATTTCATTAGGTATATTTCATTTTCGTGTATGTATATGTGTGTATAGAAGCATGAAATAAAATGATTAACTATATTTCCCTAGGCTTCAAAGAAAACTACCATTAAAACTGTATTCCTTAGAATCTTTTTCCATTTAAATAAACATACATATTTCACAAATTAATATTGCACTCTATATATTATCACTTGGCACTTTATTGTTAATATCATCATTTTTCACATCAATGTTTTTTCAGTTTAAATACCCATTATATATTCACATTTCTCTAATTGTCTTAAAAAATGTTTTTATAACAGCTTTTTTGGGTACTAAATAATATCTAATTCAATACAGCATCAGATTTTATGTTGATATGTTTCTTTAAATGTCTAGTAAATATACTTGCATCAATAAGAATGCCAAATAAAATTAGGATGCATAATTAAAGTTGAATTTTCAAAGAACAATACTTTATTTTGTTAATATAAATATGTCCCAAATTAAAAAAAAAAAGGGTTATGAAAATACTTATAAGGTTAGAATTCTATTTTGTTCTTTTTATTATCCTTGTAATAGTTATTATTATTTTGCTGCTAAATATGTATATAAATCATGTTTAAATGTATTTTATATCTTTCAGCTCAGGATTTTGTTATTTAGATGGACAAAATAATTACATGTCCAGGCTCCACAATTGTTGTCTATCCTTAGTATTTAAATAGCTAAAATGGATGATGCCTGTGGCTCAAGCAGTAGGGCGCTGGCCCCATAGACTTGGAGTGGTGGGTTCAAACCCAGCTCCGGCCAAAAACTGCAAAAAATAAATAAATAAATAAACGAATAAATAAATAAATAAAAACAATGCCAATAATAGTTTACTAAGATTCTTCAATTCCATATTTTTTTCATGATTTCCTGTTTTCTTAACTGGATTTTGTTGTATATGTAGCTTTACTTCATTACCTTTTATTTGGATGACAATTTGACTAGACGACAATGTTATATGTCATAATTGTTCTTTCTCAAAAGTTTGTTGAACTTGCTCCACAGTTTTCTGACTTTGAATGTACTATCAATGTTTTCTCTTCTCTTTAAGAACAAATATTCCTAGTATTCTTACCTCCCCATCAAAATTTAATAAATATACTAGGCTTTTTCTTGGTATTTACAAATTAATAAATAAGTACCTATAAAAATAACTATTGTGTATTGGTGTCGAGGAGACCAGATGTAGTGTTGAAACTTAATCAGTTTTAATTTGTCGCCATACCCCTAACGACCCCATTCATTACATCCTTCATTCTGGACAAGCTTCCTTCATTTTTCTTCCTCTTTGTTCAGGTCAATGTGATTAACAGAAAAAAACCTTCAGTCTGACTGTTTAGCATTGTAATATGATCGATGATTTCTCTTCCTTCTATACTTCCCTTAGCCAGACAGTACATGCAGGCAAGGTTTTCTAAGAAAATAAAAATAAGAGACCATCTGGCTTTGCTCCTGCAATTCTTTCATGTATTATTTACCATCCATTTGGGAACAATGCCTTGTTTTTCTCTTCCATGTACTGTTTACCTGAAAATCAATTTTGAAGGAAGCCTTTACCATTTCTCAGTTTTCACTGAAAATTTGCTGTGAATTTTCTGAGGTTTAGATAATATTTTAGCTAGTAGTAGCCATTTCAATTTTTAATATGAGTTAATATTTATAATTTATTTTCTCTTTAAAAATAGTTTCAATAGTTTTTAAATAACTAAAATGGCATTATCCAATTTCAAGGCAACTGCCTGTGGCCCAAAATGTCAGAGTTTCAGGCAGCTTCCTGCATCTTTAGTTCTTGGAGTACTCTTAGAAAATAAGCAGATGCCCCCAAAGTAAGGCAAGCAGAACTAAATTTATTGAAGAAGAGAAGGATACACTTACAGAGCAAGATACAGGTTTACAGAGCAAGATATGCTCGCCATAGATAGTGAACACCCATCATTGCCACAAGAAGTGGGCAAAAGTCAGAGAGTGATGAAATGGCTGGGGTCTGTTTTACACCATCTGGGTTGGGCCTGCAGAGTGATTCAGAGGTTGCCTTGGCAAAAGAGTGGCACTCGGCATGCCTAGGTCCCATGAGCCTCTCTGAGAGCCCACTTGGGGAGGGGTGTAGGTCACAATGTACATTTAAGCTAATGACATGATAATTAGTTGTAAGGCTGTTCTGGGTCACCTTCAAGACTATCGTATTTGTTGGTAGGTCCATTGGCCAGAGTCCTCTACATCCTATTGCTGGTGGCAGCCTGAGATCTGATTGGGAGATTCAGTTGATAGGAGGATGTCCCCTCCTCCCTAGATGTGAGCAATCACTCCTCTGATAGGATTAAGGTGAGATGGGGGTATGGGAGCCCCATTATTGAACTTCTTCTCTAGGAGAGCTGGATCTCTAGCCAAAATATCTTTATATTTTGTTTTCATTGTATTTTCTTTTCATATTACTATTGTATTTAATGTTTTTATTAATCATACAAGAAACAAGGCTGATTTTGACTAAAAGTTTTATTAAAAAGTTAATAATCTCAACTCCAATCTAGTTATTGGCCCATTCTCAACATATCCTTTCCCTTTCGCATGGTTACAAAGTTTAAAGTTTGGTCCTTTTCTTTGCATATATTTTCTTATACTCACACACATACAATGCATGTATGTATACAAATATGTTTAATAATGCTTTCAGAGAATAAGTCAAAATTTAGAGAACACTTTTCAAGTTGCATATTAGAAACATATGCAGACATACATATAACTAGCATATCTCCATGTTACCACATAGCCATATCTAATTAGTTTAATAGTTTTATAGTATCTCTTTATGTATCTCATTAGCTTTTGCAGTAATAGCAAGTAACCACTGAATCTCTGTGCATTACAATAAAATATTATAGTTTTGACTCACATTTTATGAACATCCAACCAACTGCAGCTCTGCTTCAGGCGTCTTTCTTGTCGCTTGCTTATCTGTTTCATATCTGCGCTCATTCCATGACCAAGTCTGAAGGGTGAGCCCTTACGATAGGTTATGCACACAGCAATTAACAAATTTGAGGTTCTGAACAAAATCACACAACTGAATTCAAAGGGGCTGCTTAGGCAAAGCATAGATAACATTTTTTAAATTCCTTTGGACAAAGCCATGTGGCTCAGGCATAATGGGTCACATGCGAATATACCATAGTTCTTCTAATCATTTGCTTTTACTATCCATTTAAATTGACTTTGGATTTTCTCTTTCTTTCAAACTCATGTTTTCCCTCCCATGTTACTTTATTTTGCTTCTTTCTTTTTAATATATACTATAATAAAATTCTTGAATACACCTCTAATGGTGACACATTTGATTTTAATTCTGTAAAATAGATTTCAAGATAATGATTACCTTATCAAAGACTTTATCAACATATAATAGATATTTCCAGAATACAAAAAGATTATAGAGATTCTAGTATGTAATATTGCCTATCTAATCAAAGAAAAAATTTTAGTTCCTTTTTCAGTCTATCCGAATTCCAAACTTTCTATCTCAATTGTTTGTATGGACTATATTTAATACTGATATTTATAAGAAGTAAGGTTTACATTAATTAAATATTTACCATGTGCCATAGATAGTACAATATGAAAAAGTATATACAATTTCAAATAAGACTGTAAGTGAGCTATGTATCCTCATTCGTAAATGAGAAACTCGATAGCATAATTAATTTGTATAAACCATAATGATTTATAATGTAAACCACTACCACCTAATCTAGATACCATGCTTTTAAATTCAACACTATACTATATGTTGTATATAACTTTATTAGCATAGTAATCCAACTTTATACTTATAAATTATAAACATTTTCTCCTAGAGTTATTTTTGTTTGTTTTAATTTATGGACAATTTGCTTTGTGGGAAAATGTATTACTTTGTTAAAACTTGTACTCAATCTGTACATCTTGATTTTATACAGTTATTATAGTTATTTAATATATTTTTAGTTTGTTTTACACTTAAATTGCTAAACAATTTGAAATTTACTTTAGTACTTGCATGGCTACGGCATATTTTATTTCAGATATGTGCCTAAATAGTTCAAAGTATTTTTATTATTTTTTTTAAATGGGATCTCACTATGTTGCCTAGGATACAGTGCAATCATTACACATTGAAGCTTAAAACATCAAGGCTCAAGTGATCCTCCTCCGTCAGCCTCCTGAGTAGCTTGGACAATAGATACACGCCAAACTGTACCATGCCAAACCATGAAACTTCAAGTCATTTTCAAGTAAATCGTCATTTTTCAATTAAGTTAAATGTTACTTTTATCATATATTAACATTTTTAATATTCATTCGATTTCTGTTATATGTTAATGATTAGGGAATATTCTTTTGTGCACTCTTTAATTTTTCATAAAAATTACCATGTTCTTCAAAATGCACTTTTAAAAATTTTCTCTATACATATGTGTGTGTTTATTTGGTTTCCACTTTTTACCTTCACAAAATTAAAAAGGCTTAAAATTTAATAACAATCACACTGTTTAAGATAAGGACTAGAAACAAAAACCTTGTAAGGAATGAATGAAGATAAATACATGTAGAAAAGAAATCAGATGATTGCTGCAACGAAATATTGAACAATAATAATAATGCAAAAAAGTAATGTTCACATTGTTAGGAACTATTAATATATTGTTATTAAGACCAATTTTAAACATATTTATGAAAATTTTGTACAAAAATTATTGCATTGAATTTTAAAATATAGATATTTTTGTAATATGAAATCATATAGTCAGGAATAGAAAGAGTTTCTGAATTTTCAGATTTGTTTTCTGTACTTCACATAATGGCATATGGTAGTTTTTATTTTGTTAATTTTTTAATTAGCCCCATCTTTATCTTTTATAATCAATTAACTACCTTACCAATCTAACTACAATTTGTACAGAAATTTGTACAACAAGAAAGAAAACATGGTAAATGTGGGCAGTTTATTTTCTATATTTAGAAAGACGACTGTGATTTATCATCCATAACTCCTCTTGTACAGTACTTACTCTGTATTTCCCTGTTTTTTATCCAGTACCAGAGCAGGTTAAAGTTTTTGAATTTTAATTTAAAACACTATTTTAGAAATAACCCAAATATTTTATGATATAAATGCATAAATAATTGTTTCACTTTTTATTTTTGTAGCTTCTGTTAATACAAATAGTATATATATACAATTTATCTTCATTAGTATATGTATTTGAATTTTTAATTGATAATAATTACAAATAATAATACATTTTCTATGCATGTATGCATATTCAATTTTAAGATATAATCAACATTTCCTAGACAGTATTTTTCTGCAGCCATTGGAATTCGACCAAAAGATTACATTTTTTCCTAGAACAATAAGGGTAAACTGTGAGTTTGGCACTCCCAGACAGTAATAAAGGGAGGAAGGTGGAGAAGTTAGATTTATAAAAGAGGTTAATAAGTGGCTCGGCGCCTGTGGCTCAACTGGCTAAGGCGCCAGCCATGTACACCTGAGCTGGCAGGTTCGAATCCAGCCCAGGCCCGCCAAACAATAATGACCAATGGCTGGGCATTGTGGCGGGTGCCTGTGGTCCCAGCTACTTGGGAGGCAGAGGCAAGAGACTCACTTGAGCCCAGGAATTGTAGGTTGCTGTGAGCTGTGATGCCACAGTACTCTATCCAGGGTGACAGCTTGAGGCTCTGTCTCA